>PVKU01008151.1:0-49077 GCA_004027475.1 Anoura caudifer
TTTTTTTTATTTCAGAAATTGTATTCTTCATTTCTTTCTAGTTCTTGCTCACAGTTTCAATTTCCTTATTCATACTATTGTAGTTCTCACTCAGTTCCTTATAGTTGTCTGTTAGTCCATTGAGCATCCTTATAACTGTTCTTTTGAATTCTACATCTGATCATTTGCTTGCCTCCATTTCATTTAGCTCTTTTAGTGAGGAGTCTCCCATTTATTTTGACTGTAGACTTTTTCTTTGATTCCCCATTTTAGGTGACTCTGTTTGTTTCTTCACTTCCTGATGCTCTGCTTTGCTAGGTGTCTTTGTAGGGTGAACTTCTATAGTAGGAGTTCTATGGGATTCAGGAGTGTGGTCTCTTTGATCTCCTTTTCTGGATATTCTAGTGTTGCACTTTTTTTTGTTTGTATGGGCTCTCTTGTTATACTTGGGTTTTACCTGTTGGTGATTCCTTTGTTCATGGGTTCTTTCCACCAGTGGGTTTACTGGTATTCACAACTCCCACCTTATATTGTATGTAATCAGTGGCAGGGCAAAGGCAAAATGGATTGAGATAGTGGAAGAGTATTCCATGAGATGTTAAGTACCAACAAGTAGAGAACAGATAGGAGATCCTTATAAGAAATACAGCAATAACTGTGCTATTTCACCCAACTAGCTACTCTTTATAAAAGGTGAAAAAGAAACTCTTATTACAGGGGAGAAGGTATGTGAATTGAATCCAGAAAACAGAGAACTTGTGTTAGGTTGGATGTAGAGATATATTGGGAGTAAAGGGAAAAAAGTAGGCATCGTGTGCAAGAGAATAGAGTTAACCATAACAGTAATAAAACTCATTAAGACAGTGAAATTGGCCAAGATCTGGGAGGGGTGCTGTGTAGTATTTACAATAATATGAAACAACAATTATTTATAATAAAATACTGGAACAACAATAATATGACAAGAAATATATGACCTGAATAAAAAGAATAGAAAGTAGAAGACCAAGAGTAGTATGTTAATTGGAAAATGCCATACGAAAGATAGAACAAGGATTACCAGACAAACTGCTTTTGAACAAACAAAAAACTGAAGAAAACTAAAGAGAAAAAAATAGGAATAAAAAACAGTAATAAAATAAAAAAATAACAAAAATACTAAAAATAAACAATAAAATGTAAGTTCTATATGATAACCAAGTGAAATTTGTCTCACTTTCTCCATTGCTGTCATTAGCCTTGTGATCCCTCACTGCATCTATCTTTGGTCATTTCATAGGTCCAGGTTTTATTATCTCACACTTGGGAAAATAAAAACAAAAAATACAAAACAAAAAAACACAAAACAAAACAAGCAATAAAAGCCTCCTGCTGACTTTAAACCCACTAAGCGAGTTCTGCTGTTCTTCCTGGATACTGTAGGCAGAGGAGAACTAGGCTTCACTTTTTTTCTTTCCTGTGGTTTTGTGAGGATGGAGGCTAGGTCTGGATTGCAATATGCACAGGTGCACAGCCTCCAACCCAGGCCTTCAGAGTGCTGCTGGGTCCCCACTCTCCATCTGCACTGGGCTGGTGCCTTAAATCCACCACATTGTGCCATCCCTGAGGTGCCCTGATTAGAAGCAACTTGCACCCCTCTTCCTCCCTCTTTTTTGGCCTTGGTGCTGTGCATTCTCAAAGTTCCTTCAGGACAGTATAGTTCCCCTATAAAATTAAGTCTCTCTGGGTGCTACTACCCCTCTGATGCCCCACTGTCCCAGTTTATCAGTCCTGAAGTGTCCTGGTTTGGAGCAAATCACACCCCTCCTCCATCTTCTTTGCTGGCTCAGCCGCTGAATGAGAGTTCCTCAAGCAATGACAGAACATTTTTTGAGTAAATTCCTCTTGTTTGTGTCTGCCATTCCTAACAAGCACCCTGGACAAGAGCTCCTTAAACAGCATCCAAGAGCCTTTTTTTAAAGTAAATTTGTCTTGTTTTCTCCTGCCATTCCTTACAAGCACCAAGCTTTTCATACTACCCATCTCTATGACCAGTCAGGAGACTATCTGGGTTAGGGTCTATCACGGCCCAACTCTTTTCCCTCTTCCAGGTGTCACCTGGCTCCTCAATTTCTCTGGTAATGTCCTAGCTGGTGACCACAGTCTCAAAGAGAGAATACTGCCTCTGTGTTTCTCCAACTGCATCAATATTCCCCCCAGCACCTTCAAGCAGCTGCCTTCCCTGTTCTGGTAGGGGAGGGAGCTGGGGAGTTACAATCGCTGATGCTCCTACAGCAGCTGCTGACCCCAACACCAGGGTCCTGGCTGGGGACTGCAGCAGACTTTGTCCCTGGACAGGTCCCAGGGACTTTACCATCCCAACTCAATCTCCTTACCATCTGTTTTTCAACATCCTCTACAATTTTGGCTTTGAAACTTTGTGTAAACTGGGATTCCATTGCCTGTTCACTCTGTTCTTCAGAAGATTGGCTAGGTGTCCGAGTTGGGTGTATGAGCAAGTGGGTTCAGCTCCCACCTACCTCGCCACCATCTTCAATCACTTCAGTCTTCTTTTCTAATTAATTTTCTCTCATAAGTCAAATAATTAGTTGCATCTGCAGTACCAGGAATTAATTGTTAAGCAGTACTAAGACCACAGCATTACTCAGGCCAGTAAAGATTCTTTTATAATAACCACAATGATGATACATCCCCTGAGCATAGCTCTTTACAGTTTACTAAGTACTATCACAACTGTCCTGTTGTGGGGACAGTGCAGGGATTGTCCTTACTTCAAATGTGCACATGAAGAAATTGAGGCACTCAGAAGAGGAGGCATAGTCTAAGGTCCTATTTTAATGAGGTTAGATCCTGTGGTCCTGATTCCAAGTTCTGAAGCCAGGGCTGGGACACTATACTGTTTAAACTTTCCAATTATACACTAAGTGTGGTGGACATGACAGGAAATTGGCTGCTCTTCACCACCTGCTGAGGTGGGAGTGGAAGAGCTATTGTTAAGTCTCAAGCCAAAAGAGGCCTTATTCTTTCATATTATTTCTCCTTAATATGCAAATGTGTCCATTCATGCCTGCAAAAAACAGGTTAATTGGCCAAAATGTGCAGTCAGCATTCTACAACCCCTTGAGATATCCATGGGCACCCATCTTCTCTGGAAAACCTTGCTTTTCTCATTTTTAGAACAACCACTAATGATCACAAAAGACATCTTGAGCATGAGGAGGAATATTTGAGAGACAGAATTAATCTGTGACTACATTTGGAGGGCCTAAAAGATCATGCAGAACAGAAGAACTGGCAATTCTATGTGCATAGACCAGTGAGTAGTTCTTATTTACTCTCATGACTCTCCAGTGTCTGAGGGATAGGATGGACCAAAAATAAGTTCAAGTGCTCTTGAACTAAGCTCCTCTCCTGCTACAATCTCCTTCTTGTCTGATTTATCCTGTACCTGGTGATAGATTTAATTTCCAATAATGTAACTCACCTACTCAGCAAATTTCAATCATTTTGCCATTCATTATGGTATTAATTTCATTACCCAACATTCAAGAGTCACTTAATATTGCCCAAAACTTCCTTTGCAGCTTCATGTCTGCCTATTCTTAGAGTTCAAGTGCCTAAAAAACTAAGCTACTTGTTGATTCTCAAACATAACCCTTACCTCTCATGCATGACCTTGTTCAACCTATTCCTTGGGCCTGGAATCCCTCCCTCCTTCCAATCAGTGTTTCCCACCATTGTTTCCACATAGCACTTGGCTTTGTGATGTGGCAAATTGACTAAGCTAAGCTACATTTCCCAGAGTTCCCTTTACCATAGATCAGGGTGGGACAAAAGAGATTCCTATGTGAGATTTGTGGTTCAGAGGGGAAGCAGCAGCTATTTTTTTCTTACTTCATAAACATTGTCACTTATCTGTTGTCTCACCTTGTTGGTGTTAGACAGCAGTCAGACCTACAACTACTCTATCTTTCCATGGATTCTATTTCAGTGTCTCTGACTTCTGGACCAGGATGTGTTTAGTTCAATGATGAAGGGCTTCAACTTCTCCAAAATAGTTATACCATCAAAGTCAGAGGCAACAAGAATGTACATCACTTCAGTTCATCCTTTTGAACTCCAGCACATGCTTGTAAGGTCTATCTTGTTCTTGCTGTTCCCCCACCTTGCATTCATCTTACCTTCCCTGCTTTCTGACTTGTGGGATTTAAGATACAAGATTAGATGCACAGATAATAGTGCTACAGAGACTGTTTAATCAGTCTCCAGAATAGTCAAATCCCGGTAACAAGTTCTTGTATAAAAAATGTCTTTGTAGTTCTGCTTCTCTGATAGAACTTGAATGTGAACTTCTTGAGGGAAGATACAATGCCTTTGACAAGTTTTAATAAGTTTTACAGCTTATAAATGCTTTCACATTCATTTCATTGAACTATCATGACCAGGGCCATCATATATAGTCATGCATTGACCAACATAACTTTCATCATCCTTATATTCAAGTTTTGATAGGACTGTTGCTCTTCCCTGGAGTTGAGCAATATAGTAGTTGTGGCTACCACAGACGTTTGTAGTGGACTGCACAAACAAACATTCTTATCCTCATTGATCTAATGAGAAAATGTAAGAGGAAGGAGATTATTTCAGAGATGAAATAACTTTCCTGATGTCACACAACAAATACTGCAATATATACCCTGTTCCATTTATTTAAATTTGTCTACATACAGAAGTCTCATCTGTAAGAGCAGAAAATTAAACCTGAAAATAAAGCATAGCTGAAAAACGGAGAGAGAAGAAGAATGAGCTAATCATTTGAATTGTTACCAAACCTAGCCATTGGTGGTGGTGGTGGCTAAGGTTTCTACTGCTCCCTGCCAACCAGGCAAAGTTCCAAAGACAGAGTTCAGTTGAAAATAAAGGAATATTTTATTTAATAATCATATAACTTGAAATAATGGCAAATTTCTGCCTCAAAGCCCATTTCCTCTAAAACACCTAAAAAAAATCACCCTTCTACCCTCCACCAGCTCAGTTCAAGTTTGTACCAGAAACCTCTTTGTCCATACAAAAGTATCATAAAAATAGGCGGCTTAGCTAGTTTCCAGTCACTCTCTGGATACAGACATTTTTTGGAGTCTGTGTATCCAGGTATCCTATTCAGTGTGTTGTCCTCTTCTTCTGGACACTGCCCCTGCTGGGCCTGTGTGCCTGGCCAGGCAAGACCCCACACAACACAGCTCCCGTTGCCACTGTGGCTTCCCATGCCAGGGAGGGAAGTCCCCCATGTATTGGTTCTTAATCTCTGCCCAGGATGGAATGGGCAGAGCAGCAGCAGCAAAGGGAAACTATCACTGACAGGTCCATGCTGGAAGTGAGTGGGTGGCAGTTGCTGACAAGCCCATGTGGGGAACTGTTGTGGGGCTTGCCACTGACAGGTCCATGCTGGAGGCAGGTGGGTGGGCAGCTGCTACCTACAGGCCCGTGCAGGGGAGTGGGACAGGGCCTGCCACTGAAAGGCCCATGCTGCAAGAGGGTGGGTGGCAGTTGTTGAAACACCTCTAGGGCCCATGTCCCACGTCTTCTCCCATATCCTTGTACTGTCCTTCAAGGCCCAGGGTCCAGGAACTTGAATGCCAGCACTCTGGTTGTCAGGGTACAAATGAATGCACATCTCAAACTCTTCCTCACTTCTGGGGACTCCCCCATTACAATTCCTCCCTGCTATTTTATTTTTAAGTATATTTTATTGATTCTGCTATTACAATGGTCCCATTTATTTTCTCCCATTCTGCTCTGTCCTGAACCACCCCCACCACTTAGTTCATGTCCATGGGTCATGCATTTAAATTCTTTGGCTTCTACATTTACTGTACTATTCTTAACCTCCCTCTGTCTATTTTCTAGCTTCAAATTATGCTTCTTATTCCTTGTATTTCCCCCCATTCTCTCTCTCCCCCTCCCCACTGATAACCCTCTATGTGATCTCCACTTCTGTGATTATGTTCCTGTTGTAGTTGTTTGCTTAGTTTTTGCTTTGTTTTTTAAAGTTCGGTTGTTGATAATTGTGAGTTTGTTGTCATTTTACTGTTCATAGTTTTGATCTTTTTTTTTCGTAGATAAGTCCCTTTAACATTTCATACAATAGGAGCTTGGTGATGATGAACTCCTTTAACTTGACCTTATCTGGGGAGCACTTTACCTACTCTTCCATTCTAAATGAGAGCTTTGCCGGATAGAGTAATTTTGGATGTAGGTCCTTGCTTTTTATAACTTTAAATACTTTTTTCCAGCCCCTTCTTGCCTGCAAGGTTTCTTTGTAGAAATCAGCTGGTGGTCTTATGGGAACTCCTCTTTAGGTAACTGTTGCCTTTTCTCTTACTGCTTTTAAGATAATCTCCTTATCTTTGACCTTGGGTAACTTAATTACGATGTGCCTTGGTGTGTGCTTCCTTGGGTCCAACTTCTTTGGGACTCTGAGCTTCCTGGACTTCCTGGAAATCTATTTCTTTTGCCATATTGGGGAAGTTCTCCTTCATTATTTGTTCAAATAAGTTTTCAATTTCTTGCTCTTCGTCTTCTCCTTCTGGCAGCCTTATGATTCAGATGTTGGAACATTTAAAGTTGTCCCAGAGGTTCCTAAGCCTCTCTTCATTTTTTGAATTCTTGTTTCTTCATTCTGTTTTGGTTGACTGTTTATTTCTTCCTTCTGGTCCAAATCATTGATTTGAGTCCTGGTTTTCTTCCCTTCACTGTTGGTTCCCTGTATATTTTGCTTTATTTCACTTTGAATAGCCTTCACTTTTTCCTGTATTTTGTGACCATACTCAACCACTTCTCTGAGCATCCTGATTACCAGTGTTTTGGACTCTACATCTGATAAGTTGGCTATCTCTTCATCGCTTAGTTCTAGTTTTTGAGTGTTGATCTGTTCTTTCATTTGGGCCATATTTCTTTGTCTTGGGGCACCTGTTACATTGTAAGGGGTGGAGCCTTAGGTATAGGCCAGAGTGGAGTAGCCCACATTGCTGCATTGTGGTGTTGTATGTGGGGGAGGGGTCACAGAGGAAACAATGCTGCTTGCTGATCTCTCGACAGGCTTTCAGTGACTTCCCCCATTACCCACAAGCAAATTGGTCCCTTCCGGTGCTGATCCCAAGGTGGTTAGATTTGTGTACATTCTAGCATCCTGTGGGTCTCTCCAACAAACTCTCCTGTGAGGTTGAAGTTTATTCCACTGCTGCAACCTCCACTAGTTTTTATAGCCAAAGGTTTTGAAGGTTTCATTTCTCATGCTGGAATCCTGGGTTGCAAAGTCTGTGTCACTTCCCAGTTGTTCCTTCTGGTTTATCCACATGCAAATGTGGGACCACCCGGTCACCAGCTACCACCTTGCTATGCAATTTCTCCATGCTTGTTGCCCATCTCTGCCACTCCTGAAGGTCTGGATGAATGTTTCTTCTTAACTCCATCATTGCCAGACTTCCATAGAGTTTGGTTTTCTGACAGTTCTGGTTGTTTTCTGTTTTTAAATTTGTTGTTCTTTTTTTGGTTGTGCGAGGAGGCAAAGTGTATCTACCTACACCTCCATCTTACAATTCCCCCTTTTTAACACTTTGGACACTTATAATCTTATAAGGGCAAATGGATGAAAGTCTCCTTCTCCTGTGACTACTTCCTGCTTGCTAAGGACATAATCCTACCTATCCCCTGGTCCAGAGATCCCTAAGGAAGGGGGTCTGGAGTGGAGGGGAGCCTTCACATAAGGAAGAAAGATATTTTAAGGTTCATATCATTTGTCTTTGAAAAGCTGTGTGCACAATGTCCAAAGGATGGCACTGCTGGACAAGTTGGCAACCTTCTCATACTCTTGAGGTTAGAAATTTGGCAAGAGGGTCAGAAGCTACAATGAGAACCACAACAACTAAATAACCAAGGTAGGGACCATTACAAATCCTCCCTTTTAACACTTCTTGACTTTTTCTGTACAAACCTTTAAGGCACAAAAGAAAACAAGTTTCAAAATGAAGCTGATAGGCTCCCCCATATTTCATCCACTCAACCACCTAGTCCAACCAAACCATTGAGTATTAGAAGATGATGCAGTTTGGGAAAGTGATGCAGGTGGGCTTTTCAAGTGGGACCTACACCATCTCTGAGTCTTCAAGAATGTACTTTGAGAAGACATTGAGCTGCAATGCCTTTGCCAGATTGATATCAAGTACTGAAAATTTTACAAATCTTTTATGTAAACTAGTTCAATGTATACATGCAATCAAACCTCAAGGGCATTTAGCTGCACTGAAGTCCAGTATTCACAATTGATTATTGTAATTTTGTTTAAAACTTGATTCCCCTCCCTAATATTACCCTCATTATCATCCAAATTCTAAAGTGATCACATAGGGAGAAAATATAAATCAAAAAGGAAAACCCTTGCCCTTCCAGTATATATCAAAATTGTATCTCTATGCCTTAGATCTTTTGTTACCTTACTTCCAACTTAATATGAACTTATAAGACTCAATTTATTTTCAAAACAGAAACAAAACAGGAATGCAAAACAAGGACAGAGTCTCAGAAAAAAGGGGGGAAGGACTAGAACTAGCCTTAGAATCTTGTCACACTAATCAGTCACACAGATGAAGTCTCTGAGGTCCAAACATCATGGAATCCCAATGGCTGAGACATTCCCTCGCCTACCAGTGCATCCACTGTCTCCTGGCAGAGACATGACCTTTCACCCCCAGTGGTATATTCACCAGAATCAAATGGCCTTTCCTGGATCCAAATGGCATGAAGCCCAAATGGCAGAGATGTTATATCATGCCAATCAGTAGACAAATGACCTTCACAAGGCCCAAATGGCATGAAGCCCAAACAGTAGAAACAAAGCAGCTAAGTTCCCCCCTACTCTTCACAAGATCAGACAGCAAGCAAAGAATTACTGTAACTAAGAACTGAGGTTTCTTTTATTTTAAGTTAAAACTCACTTGTTATTTCTGTACTCATTCATAAATAACCATAACTTATTTTCAATACTTGTTCCTTTTATTTTTGGTGGGGAATTCTCAAAGCTCTTTATTCATAATTATGAAGAATTTTTACAATTCAGCACTGAAATTCAAACAACTCATTTAAAAAAATTGGCAAGGGACTTGAACATACACTTCATATATATAATCTCCAATAATCATTAGAGAAAATCATTATATATATATATATATATATATATATATATACACACACACACACACACACACACCTACAAGTACATAAATGTACATAAATACTATAAGGTATGAAATGGGGTACAAAGCAAAGGGACCCCAAAATAGAGTGTATGTCCTTATAACCCATGGTTGGGGGATCAAGGAAGGAGATGATATAGCATTTAAGATACTTTATATAACAAAAGTCAAGATAATAGCTATGCTGCTGCCTTAGACAAAAGGTGTATGTGACTTTCAGAATGTATCCTCATTTGTGACAGCCAGGGAAAGCAGAGGCCTCTGCATCACTTAATCACTCTTGCCCTAACTAAAGATGGAAGCCAAATGAAGGTAAAGATATGGGGCAACTGGCAAAATTAGCCCAATGTAGGAGGGGCTGGATATGAGGTCATGTAGGAAGTTCCAGGACAGCATTCAAAATAAGGGCAGTCTGAAAGAGAAGGGGATTGGGTTTGGCATAAGGTCTGTAGTTAGATAGGAGCCATGTGGGCTGTGCCAGGGGGCAGCCATGATGATTGGCCATGAGGAGAGAGCAGGAGGTACTAACCATGAAGAAGGAACCATGAGCCAGGAGAGATTCTGCCTTGCTTCCTACAGTGAAGAAAGAGTTACATCTGCTTCTCTGAGGATTTGGCCAGGTTTCTTGATGTGGTAAGGAAGCAGGAATGCAGTCTGTAGTGATATAGCAGCCATGCAGGAGAAAAAGGTGTAATGGGAGAGTGGATGGGGCTGTATGGGGATCTGGCAAAGCTGATGAAGCTATGCAGGAACCAGCATAATCAAGCACAAATTAGTGAGAGATGCCTGGAATGATGAACTGTGACCAGAGATTGTAGACTTCTGCTTCTCTGATGGACATAGAGAGAAGGTGTTCTCTTGAGACTTGTGCATTCCCAGACTTCACCATGATGCAGTGCAACATGTCACATGTTTTCCTTGACTATTACATTGAGGTTGAGGAAAAAGTACCCCATATTCTGGATGAGAGAGCTGCTGCAGGAGGATGGTGACTTTGAAATCCAGAAGTGTATATTGAAGAGGATATGGAGAACTGTTTGTGTAACCAGCTTAAGAACAGATAAGGATATGGGGAAATATTGGGTTTGGTTTTGGCTTATAGTCTAGTAGGGAGAAAGGGAAATGTTGGATCTCATGGGAGAATAGAGCTCTGAGGAGTAGTGCTCCAAGCCCCCCACCATGAAGTTGGAATCCTGTAAATAAAAACCTATTTCCCTTTAAATAGAAACTATAAATGAGAACCAGGAAAAAATGAAGAATACTAATATTTGATATAAAAATACACTAGAAGGATTTATAAGCAGGCTGGATGAAGCAGAGGTCCAAATTAGTGAGCTGAAAGACAAGTTAGAAATACTCAGGTAGAGCAGCAGCATAAGAAAGGATTCAAAAAGTATGAGGATAGTTTAAGGGATCTTCAGAACAATACAAAACACAACAACATTCAAATCATAGGAATACCAGATGGAGAAGAAAATGAGTAAGAAATAGAAAACCTCTCTGAAAATATAATGACAGAAAACTTCCCTAACTTGGAGAAGGGAAAAGCCATGCAAGTTCAGGAAGCATGGTAGGTCCCAATTAAGATGAACCCAAAAGAGGCCCATTCCAAGACACATCATGATTAAAATGCCAAATTTTAATTACAAAGAGAAAACCTTAAAAGCAGCAATGCAGAAACATATACTAACATACAAGGAGCTCTGATAAGGCTATCAGCAGATTTCACAACAGAAACAGTACAAGCCAGAAAGGAACAGCAAGAAATATTACAAGTAATGAAAAGCAAAGGCCTGCAACTAAGACTACTCTATCCAGCAAGACTATTATTTAAAATGGAAGGCAAGCCCAGACACTGCGGGACCTTAAGTAAAACATTTTACTACTTTGGCATTCTCTATAGTCATTTCCATTTCCCCATCTCAAAAATGAGGACACTATACTAGATGATTTTTATAGTAAGTTTCAGTTCTAAAACCTGATTACTTTCTCCAAAGTCTGTGAACACTTGGTTCCAGATTGAATGTGTGGTAAAAGTCTTTGAGCTGGCTATTTTAAGGCAAGTAGCTACCTGAGATAGTGTTTCTCCATAGTTCCATTAGAGAAGAGGTTCCAAATATACATAAAAAATGAAACCATAAAAATACTAGAAGAAATTTTAAGTTATTTCTAAAAATAAAACCTTGGAAAATAGAAAGCCATTCTGAGTATGGCATACAGCACAAAGGACATAAAAGAAAAGTTGCCAAATTGTATGATATAAAAACCCTCCTGCATGCTATGAGTCAACTGTGGAATATTCAGTCTTAGAGTTGCCTTGAACCTGGGTAGAGATGTCAAATATGGATTGTTAAAGTGTTTGGATTTTCTATACTTAGAATCTAAGAACCACCCATCAATACAGCCGTTAACTGTGAGATGTGTGCAATATAATTAATTAATAATAATGAAAATCAAAGTTTGTGAATGATATGCATGTTTTCATAAGAATCTCTGCATATATATATTGCAGTGCATTGCATTCTTGTATATATGTTTTCCTGAGTAGGAAAAATGTAGGAGAGTTTCAGCTGGGATGTTGAGGATTTCACATCCCAAATAGTTACTTAAGTAAATACCATTTGAGTGGTGTGTCATCAAGAAAAAGAATACAAGTTGAGTGCTGCTGCTTCAACACATTATTCTGTGTGAATTCATTTAAGATGAGACATACCATTCATCTAAGTTTTTTTCAGACCTATCTCTGGGACAGATGCTTACCAGGTCTGCTTAATTTGGGCTCACTTAGTGTTCACTCAGTTCAAAAGAATATGTATACAAGTAAATACCCCATTTTGCATAGGGCAATGTTCCTGGAAATGGCATCACTAATTGACCCAGCTCTATGTGGTGTAAAATCTCTATTTTCACCACTATAGTTCTTATAATGGTAGGTTTAAAAAATGGAAGGCAAAATAAGGAGTTTGCCAAACAAAAGAAGGTAAAAGGATACTCCTCCACCAAACCAGTATTGAAAAACATGCTAAAGGGACTACTTTAAGAAGAAGAAGGTATAGAGTGACAGGGAGAGGAACACAGGTACACAAAAATGGCAATGAATACATACTTTTCAGTAGTAACATTAAATGTAAATGGATTAAATGTTCCAATCAATAGACAAAGTAGCTGAATGGATAACAAAACATGACCCAAATTTATGCTATCTACAAGAGACCCACTTGAAAAGGCTGACAGAGATTGAAAATGAAGGGTTGTAAAAATATTTAAAACAAATGGACAGGAAAAAAGCCTCAGTAGCAACACTTATATTCGACAAAATGGATTTCAAAACAAAGACCATAAAAAGAGACAGAGAAGAACACTTAATAATACTCAAGGGAAGAAGACATAAACATTGTAAACATACATGCACACAACATAGGAGCACCAAAATATATCAGGAAAATCTTGGAGGACTTTGAAAAAGATATAGACAGCAACACACTTATAGTAGGGGAATTTAACACCTCACTGTCAACAATGGATAAACAAATGGAATTTAACACCTCACTGTCAACAATGGATAAACAAACAAAATATCAACAAAGATATTGTGACACTGAATGATGCACTAGATCAAATGACCTTAACTGATATATACAGAACCTTTTATCCCCAGGAAGCAAAATAAACATTTGTTTCAAATGCACATGGAATATTTTAAAAAATAAACCACATGATGAGACACAAAAGAAGCCTCAACAAATTCAAGAAAATTTAAATCGTATCAAGCATGTACTCAGACCACAATAGGTTGAAACTAAAAACCAATCACAAGGAAAATACTCAAAACCATTCAAACACATGAAAACTGAATGGCATGTCATTAAACAATGAATGGGTCAACAATGAGATCAAGGAAGAAATCAAAAAGTTTCAGGAAACTGTGAAAATTATACACACCAACCCAAAATCTATGGGACACAATGAAGGTTTTCTTGAGAGGGAATTTCATAGCAATAGAGGCCTACCTAAAGAAGATATAAAAATCCCAAATATGCAAACTAACCCTACATCTAAAAGAACTAGAGGAACAACAACAAACAATGCTCAGAGTCAGTAGAAGGAAGGAAATAAGATCAGGGCAGAAGTAAATGACATAAAGACTAAAAAATAAAAAAAAATTAGTTCAAAGGGTCAGTAAATCCAGAAGCTGGTTCTTTGAAAATATAAACAAAATTGACAGATCTTTAACCAGATTTATGAAGAAACAAGAGTGTAACCCAAATAAATAAAATCAGAAATGAAAGAGAAGTTGAACCGATACCACAGAAATACAAGGGAATGTAAAAAGTTACAATGAACAACTGTATTCCAAAAAAATTTGAAAACCTGTGTGAAATTGACAAATTTCTGGAAACATACAATGTGCCAGAACTGATCAAGAAGATGCATAAAACCCAAGTAGACCATTAACAACTACTGATATTGAAGCAATAATTAAAAGGAAAAAAAAAAAAAACTCTTGGCACACAAAAGCTCTGGCCTGGTGGCTTTATCAGTGAATTTTACCAAACATTTAAGGAAGAGCTAACTCCTATCCTTCTCAAATTATTCCAAAAAATTCAAGAGAAGAGAAGGCTCCCAAATTCTTTTTACAAGGCCAGTATCTTCCTACTTCCAAAACCAGGTAAAACACAAAAAAGAAAGAAAACTACAGGCCAATATCTCTGATGAACATAGACAGTAAAGTCCTCAAAAAATACTGGCAATCAAGATTCAGAAATACATTTAAATAATTATATACCATGATCAATAGGGATTCATCCCAGGAATGCATGGATGGTATAATACTCACAAATCAATAAACATAATACATCACATAAAATTGGGAAAAATCATATGATCATGCCAATAGATACTGCAAAGGTATTTGATAATACCCAGCAATTATCTATGATAAAATCACTCACAAAAGCCAGAATAGAGGGAGCATGCCTCACCATAATAGAAGCCATGTATGAGAGACCTACAGCTAACTTTACACTCATTGGGCAAACACTAAAAGCTTTCCCTTTAGAATCAGGAACAAGACAAATGTATCCACTCTCACCGCTCTAATTCAACACAGTACTGGGAGTTCTAGCCAAAATGATCAGATAAAAAAAAAAAAGAAATAAATGGCATCCAAATTGGGATAGAAGACTAAAACTGGCATTATTTGCAGATGACATGATAGTGTCAATAGAAAACCCTATCGTCTCCATGAAAAAACTACTAGACCTAATAAGTGATATTATTTGGCAAAATAGCAGGATACAAACTCAATATTCAAAAGTTAATGGAATTTTTGTATGCAAACAATGAAATATCAGAAAGCAAAACTCAGAAAAATAATCCCATTTATTATAGCAACAAGGAAAATAAAGTATCTAGGAATAAATTGAACCAAGGAGGTAAAAGACATGTACTTAGAAATCTATAGAACATGAAGAAAGAAATTAAGGAAGATACAAATAGATGAAGCATATACTGTATTCATGGATTGGAAGAATCAACATCATAGAAATGTCCATACTATGCAAAGCAATCTATAGATTTATTGCAATTCCTATTAAAATACCAATGGCATATTTCATAGATCTAGAACAAAATCTTCAAAAATGTATATGGAACCAAAAAAAAAAAAAAAAAAAAGATCCTGTATAGCCTCAGCAGTCTTGAGAAAGAAGAACAACATGGTGGGGGGATCACAATACCTGAAATAAAACTATATTACAATGCCATTGTAATCAAAACAGTCTGGTACTGACATAAGAACATTCACGTAGATCAATGGAATAGAATAGAGAACCCAGAAATCAACGCATGTCTCTACAGTCAACTATTATATTACAAAAGGGTAATGAGCATAACAAGGAGTAAAAATAGCCTCTTCAATAAATGTGTTGGAAGATCTGGAGTGGTACATGAAAAAAGGAAAGAAAAGAAAAGAGACAAGTCACCAAATTAGACCATACACCAGAAGAAACTCAAGTTGGGTAAAAGACTTAAATGACACCATAAAAGTGCTAGAGGAAAACATAGGCAAGAAAATGTCAGATATCACATGTAGCAATATTTTTGCTGATGTATATTCTAGGGGAAGGGAACTAAATGAAAAAATAAACACCCCTGGCTGGTGTGGCTCAGTGGATTGAGTGCTGGCCTGCAAATCAAAGGTTCACCAGCTGGATTCCCAGTCTAGGGCCCATGCCTGGCTTGTGAGCTAGGTCCCCAGTAGGGGGCACATGAGAGGCAACCACACATCGATGTTTCCCTCTCTTTCTCCCTTCCCCTCTTTAAAAATAAATAAATAAACTATTTAAAAACCAGTAAAAAATAAACAAATGGGACTACATCAAACTGAAAAGCTTCTGCATGGCTAAACACACCATCATCAAAATGAAAAGGGAATCAACTATATGGGAAAATATATTTGCCCGTGATACATTGGACAAGGGTTTGATAGCCAAAATGTATAAAGAACTCATATGACTCCACTCCAGGAAGACACACAAACCAATTAAAAAATGTGCAAAGGAGCTGAATAGACACTTCACAAGGAGGACATTCAGATGGCCCATATACATTTGAAAAGATGCTTAACATCGGTAGCTATCAGAGAGATGCCAGTTAAAACCACAATGAGATACCACCTCACACTGGTCAGCATGGCCATCATTAACAAATCAACAAAGAACAAGTCCTGACAATTTTGTGGAGAAAAGGGAACCCTTGTGCACTGTTGGTGGGAATGCAGACTGGTGCAGCCACTGTGGAAAACAGTATGGAATTTCCTTAAAAAACTAAAAATGGAACTGCCTTTTGACCCAGAGATTCTGTTGCTTGTAATATATCCTAAGAATCCTGAGTCACCAATTCAAAAGAACTTACACAGCTATGATCTCAGTGGCATTATCTACAATAGCCAAGTGCTGGAAACAGCCTAAGTGCACATAAGTAAATGAGTGGATCAAAAACTGTAGTACATTTACACAACGAAATATTATGCAGTGCAAAGAAAGAAGGAACTCCTCCATTTTGAGACATCATGGATGGAACTGGAGAGTATTACACTAAGTGAAACAAGTCAGTTGCTGAAAGACAAATACCATATGACCTCACCTATAGCAGGAATCTAATGAACAATATAAAGTAACAAACAACATAGAACCGCAGGAAAGGAAACATAGGTGAAACTGAAAGTGATCAGAGGGGAGCGTGGAGGAGGATAATGGTGGAAATAAGGAGAAAGGACTGGACAAAAAACTTGTATGAATGACCCATGGACATAGACAACAACAATGTGGGACTTGACTGTGGGAGCAGGGCATAGGATGGGTGGATGAGGGCAAAGGGGGAAAATTCAGACAACTGTGATAAAATAACAATAAAAATGATAAAAAATAAAATGCAAAAAGGTAGAGACAAAGAGAGAAACTTAAAAGCATCAAGAACTGTTATTTATCTACTAGGGAGCTTCCATAGGACTGTTAGTTGATTTCTCAATAGAGACTTTGCAAGCCACAGGGGATTAACAAGAAATATTCAAAGTCATATAAAGCAAGGACCTACAACCAAGATTTCTCTACTAGCAAAACTATCATTTAGTATTGGAGGACAAATAACAAGGTTCCCAGATAAGAAAATGCTAATTCTTCATCAGAACCAAACCAGTACTATAAGAAATGTTAAATAGTCTTCTTTAAGAAGAAAAATCTATGAAAATATAAATAATAAAATGACAATAAGTACATATCTATCAGCAATTACTTCAAATGCTAATGGATTAATTGCTCCAATCAAAAGTCATAAGGAAGTTGTATGGATAACAAAACAAGACTCTTAAATATGCTCTCCACTAGACACTTCAGGTGGAAAAACACACACTGACTGAAAGTAAAGTGATGGAAAAAGATATCTCATGAAAATGGAAACAAACAAACAAAAGCTGGGTTAGAAATGTTTATACCTGCCAAAAAAAAAAAAAAACACCTTTAAATCAAAAGCTATATAATAAGAGAAAAAGAAGGATCCAGCAATTCCACTTCTGCATATTTATCTGAAGAAACCCAAAACGCTAAATCAGAAAGACTTATACAGGTGTTTGGAGATGGCTGCGAGGTAGGTGGAAGCAAAGTCCACTTCCCCCAGTGGATGGGTAAAATACCTAGCCAATCTGAGAAACAGAGTGAACAGCCAACGGTATTCCAGAATATATGAAGATTGGAGACCAAAAATTATGCAGGACATTGAAAAATCAGACAGTAAGGAGAGTGCTTAAGGACAATAAGGTGCCTGGGACCAGTGCAGGGACCAGGGCGGCTGCAGCCCCAGGCCAGGCACCAGCTGGGCCTGTTGCAAGATTCTTGGGAGAGAGCCAGGCTGGGCTGTGCGAGAGGCCAGGTGCTTGTTTGGACTGGGGGGGAGGGCTTGAAAAGGAGGACTTTTTCAAAAAGAAAAAAGAGGCACTTGGTGGCTCTTTGGGGAATTCTCCTTAACAGATGCCCACATCCTACACACCTACCCCTGCAGTCCTGGGTCAGTGTGCATCAGATCTGTAGTGGAGGGAGGCCTACCCAAACCCACACCCAAGGAACCAGGGACAGTGTGCACCTTGTCCAGCCCGGTACAGCCCCCATGAGCTAACTCTGAAAACACTAGGACAGTGTCTACCCAGTCCACCACCCAGAGGTGGCTACCAGCTGCAGCCAAGACAAAAACACTGGGGATAGTGCACACCTGGTCTGAGGTCTGCAGCTACCTGTCAGTGCTCATGCCCTAGACACCAGGGATGGAGTACCTCCCACTTGGCCCCTGCACCCAGGGCCCTGCAGAGACAACTGACTCTCTAGGAGGAAGGCAGGAAAGCCTCTCAGAGGGGAGCTGCAGTCCCCAGAAAGACTTGGCTCAGTGGGGGGCTGAACTACCCTGAAGGGGAGCTGAGAGTCCCTAGCATCTAGGACAGCAAAGAACAAGAAGGTGGTGTGTGAGTTACCCCTAAATGGTGCACCTCAAGGACAGCGCAACTGGTGGACTGAAGGCCTAGGCTGGGTGCAGAAGGGCACTGAGGAACTGGGCTGTAGGCTGGACAACAGCAAGGACTGCAAATAAGGAAGAGAGAAAAGCAAAACCCAATCCTTCTTCAGCATGATGCAGCCAGGAAGACCAGCAAAACTGGCTTGACAGGTTTAAAGCCAGCAGGCTTTTTTTTTTTTTTAATTTCTTCTTTCTTTCTTTCTTTCTTTCTTTCTTTCTTTCTTTCTTTCTTTCTTTCTTTCTTTCTTTCTTTCTTTCCTTCTTTCCTTCTTTCCTTCTTTCCTTTTTATTCCTTCTTCCTTCTGTTTTTATTTTTTATTTTAATTTTAAAAAAATCCTTTTTCCTTTCTTTCATTCTATCTTTTTTCATTCCTTCTTCCTTCCTTTCCTTTTTATCATTTCATCCTTCCTTTTTTAAAATTCCTTCTTCCTTTCCTTCTCTCTCTGTTTTTCTCTGTTTTTCTTTTCTCCTTCTTCCAACCTTCCCTTCCTCTTTAATTCCTTCTTCCTTTCTTCCTTCCCCTTTTTTCCCTTCTTTTCTCACACATGAGACAATAATACATGGAGTGGAGAAAAGACCAGAGTTAGACCCAAACAGAGGTCATCGCAATAACAGATAGTGAAACAAATTCCACTATGCCACTCCAGAGAACTGGCAAGTTGTCAGTGGTGAACACCACTATACCTGCTGGCAGAGGAAACCCACCAGTAAAAGAACCACCCACAGATAAAAAAGGAAGAAGGTGAAGGAGGGAATGGAAGACACACTTACCTGTTGGGAATCGCCCTTCCTGGTTTCAGAAGCGGTAATACCCCCATGGCTAAGGCTAAGTGACCGACCATTGGACCATAAGCCACAAAGGGGACAAAGCTTATCTCCCTGGCAGGAGTGCCACTTCTGTTCATTTTACTTCATCCATAACTGGCCCCCAATGCTTGATCTGTTAGCCAATGAAGGGTAAGTTTCCCCAAGGAGGGAATTACTTAAGAGAGGCACGATCACATGGAGGCCCCAAGGAAGGACTTGGGGAGCTATAGCAAAAGGGGGTTATGGACCCTCATCTCTGACATAGCCTGAGTCCTTGTTCTTTCTATGAGAAGCCTCATAATCTCCTGACTGCCTTACTTCCCCTGCCTGACTTAAGCCTGAGACAATGCCTTAAGCCTGAAACAATGTTGGAGGTGGGTACTGCCCTGTGCTGGAAAGGGTGGGTTCTCTAGAGTAATCAGGCCTAAGAAAGAATATTAAAATCTTGTGAAACCTGCTTTCTTTAGAATGCTCTCAATTAAATAAGGGTCCAAGCAAGAAGTGAGTTTGTTCTTCAAAGTTTTATAGGTGGTTAGCTATCTGACCCTGACTTAAAATAGGCCCTCAGAGTTCTTTGTATGTTATCTATTGTTTGATACTTACTGCCAGATAATGATTAATGAGCCTGTATTCCTATGCAGAATGACCCAATAAAAGCCCATTGAGGAAGAGGCTCTTGGCCCTTCTCCTTTGAAAAATCACTCACCTTTCCTTGCCAAGCAGATCATGTCTTGGTAGACTTGTTCTCATCCATGGAGGCTGGAGGCGTACCCTTCGGGGGCAGCCCCCCCACACTTAACTCAATCCAGGACCGATCTGCAAATAAAAATAAAAGGTGGAGAAATTACCTCCAACAAACAACTGAACAAGAGTGAGACAGAAGCCTTGAAACCCTGTACACACAGAAAAATCAGTTTTAACACAACCTGTCCATACCTGTACAACAGAATACAAGATGTGGTGGATGGAGTGATACTCAGTTAACCAGCAGGAGGGAAGGACTGAACAAAGAAAGACCTAACAACAATCAAAACCCAAAGACATATAGAGAATGATCATAAACGACATCCCAAGACTAACCAACTGAGGAGATTTAGGAGACTGCACTGCTGAAAAATCACAGGTATTCTACCATAGAAGTTCACACCATAAACCCAGGGAGCCAGAACAAATCAATTTAAGAAGCAGAGGCTAACAAGAAGTGTCTCGCAAACAATAGGAACACAAAGAAACAATCCACACATGAAAGAAAAGGAGGAAACCTCAGAAAGAATGCTAAAAGAAATAGAGGCAACTCAACTATCAGATATTGAGTTCAAAGCAATGGTTATCAGGAAGCTCACTCAGCTCAAAGGGAATTACCAGAAACTACAATGAACTGAATGCAAGCTATATCAACATGAAAAAAGAAATAGAAACTATCAACAAGGGCCAAGAGAAAATTAAGAATACAATTTCTGAACTGCAGAACACAGTAGAAGGAATCAAAAGAAGGCTAGATGAAACACAAGATTGGATCAGTGAGCTGGAAGAAAGGTACAAAATATAAACAAAAAGAACAAGAAAAGGAAAAGAGGCTCAGAAAGAATGAAGAGGGATTAAGAAATGCAGGACAACATTAAACATAATAATATCTGTATAATAGGGATACCAGAATGAGAAGAAGAAGAGCAAGGGATAGAAAACCTGTTTGAAAAAGTAACGATGGAAAACTTCCCTAATTTTATGAGACAAAAAGTCACACAAATCCAGGAAACACAGAGAGTCCCAATCAATATGAACCCAAAGAGGCCCACTTCAAGACACATCATAATTAAAATGGCAAAATTCCAAGACAAAAAGAGAATCGTAAAATCAGCAAGGGAGAAGCAAAAAGTAACATACGAGGGAGCCCCAAAAAGGTTAGCAGCTGACTTCTCAATGGAAACGCTCCAAGCCAGAAGAGAATGGCAAGAAATATTCCAAGTAATGAGAACCAGAGGCCTGCTACCAAGGCTACTTTACGCAGAAAGGCTCTCAATCAAGATAGAAGGCCAAATAAGGAGCTTCCCAGATAAAAGAAGTCTACAAGAATACACCTCCACCAAACCAGCTCTGAAAGAGATGTTAAAGAGAATGCTTTAAGGAAAGGAAGGAAAAGAGAGAGAGAAAGACAGGAACACAGATAGGAAAAAATGTAAATGAATAAGTACCTATCAATAATAACCTTAAACATAAATGCATTAAATGTTCCAATCAAAAGACATAGAATAGGTAAATGGATAAGAAAGCATGACCCACACATATGCTGCCTACAAGAGACCCACTTCAGGACAAAAGACCTACACAGACTGCAAGTGAAGGTCTGGAAACAAATTTTCTAAGCAAACAGCCAGGGGAAAAAAAAAAAACCCAGGGTTGCAATACTCATACCAGACAAAATAGACTTCAAAAAAAGAGCCATAAAGAGAGACCCAGAGGATCATTTCATAATACTTAAGGAAAGAATCCACCAGGAAGACATAAACATTGTAAATATATATGCACCCAACACAGGAGCACCTAAACACATAAATACAATCGTAGAGGACTTCAGGAAAGATACTGACAGCAAGATGATTATAGTAGGGGATATTTAACACCCCACTGTCAAAAATGGGCAGATCTTCCAAAGAAAATATCCTCAAAGACATTGTAGAAATGAACAATACTCTAGATGAGATGGACGTAACTGATATATATATATAGAGAGCCTGTCATCCCCCCAAAACTAAATGCATATTCATTTCAAATGCACATGGAATATTTTCAAGATAGACCACAGGAGAGGACACAAAGCAAGCCTCAACAAATTGAAGAAAATTGAAAGCATACCAAGCATTTTCTCCGATCACAAGGGACTGAAACTGGAAACCAACACCAAGGGGAAAAACCCAAAACACTCAAAATCATGGAGATTGAATAGCATGCTATTAAACAATGAGTGGGTCAAGAATGAAATGAGAGAAGAAGTCAGTAAGTTTCTGAAAACAAATGAAAATGAACTGACAAGAATCCAAAACTTATGGGACACTGACAAGGCAGTCCTGAGAAGGAAGTTCATAGCAACACAGGCCTACTTAAAAAAGGTGGAAACATTTCAAACAAACAACCTAACCCTATGACTACAAGACCTCAAGGAACAAAAATAAACACAGCTCAGGCAAGTTGAAGGAAGGAAATAACCAAGATCAGAGCAGAATTAAATGACATAGAGACTAAAGGCACAATTCTAAGGATCAATGATCCAGGAGATGGCTCTTTGAAAAGGTAAAAAAAAAATGACAAGCCTTCAAGCAGGCTCCTCCAGAAAAAAATATAGAAGACCCAAATAAATATAATCAGAAATGAAAGAGGAGAGATTACAACTGATATCACAGAAATACAAAAGATTGTAAGAAATTACTATAAATAACTGTATGCCAAGAAATTTGAAAACCTGGGTGAATTGGAAAATTAGTAGAAATGTATAATCTTCCAAAACTCAATGAAGGAGAAGCAGAAATCCTGAACAGACCAATAACTGCAGACGAAATTGAAGCTGTAATAAAAAATAATAATAATTTAAAAAAAAAAACCCTCCCAACACACAAAAGGCCTGGACCAGACAGTTTCACAGGGGAATTCTACAAAGCATATAAGGAAGAGCTAATTCCTATCCTTCACAGACTATTCAAAAAAATAAAAAATGATGGAAGACTCCCAATCTCTTTTTATGAAGCCAGCATCATCCTAATCTCAAAACAAGATAAAGAAAAAACAGAGAAAGAAAACTTCAGGCCAGTATCGCTGATGAACATACATGCCAAAATCCTCAACAAAATATTGGCAAACTGCATTAAAAATATATCAAAAAGGTCATACACCATGACCAAGTGGGATTCATCCCGGGGATGCAAAGATGGGACAATATACGCAAATCAACAAATACAATACATCACATAAACAAAAGCAAAGATGAAAATCACATGGTCATATCAACAAATGCTGAAAAAGCATTTGATGAGGTACAGTACCCATTTATTATAAAAAAATACTCAGCAAAGTGGGAATAGAGGGAGCATTCCTTAACATAATAAAGGCCATATATGAGAGACCTACAGCCAATATCATACTCAATGGGGAAAAAACTAAAATCTTTTTCACTAAGATCAGGAAAAGACAAGGTTGTCCAGTTTCACCACTTCTGTTCAACATATTATTGGAAGTTTTAGCCACAGCAATCAGAGAAGAAAAGTGAATAAAAGGCATCCAAATTGGAATGGAAGAAACAAAACTGTCATCATTTGCAGATGACATGATAGTGTACATGGAAAATCCTGTAGATTTGTCCGAAAAAACTGCTGGACTTAATAAATGAATTTGGGAAAACAGCAGAATACAAAGTCAATATCCAGAAATCAAAGCATTTTTGTATACCAACAATGAAACAGCAGAAGCACAGATCAAGAAAAAAAATCCCATTTGATATATCAACAAGAAAAATAAAATACCAAGGAGTAAATCTAACCAAGGAGGTAAAAGACCTGTGCTCAGAAAACTACAGAACACTGAAGAAAGAAATCAGGGAAGACACAAACAAATGCAAACATATACAGTGCTCATGGATCAGAAGAATTAACATCATCAAAATGTCCATAGTACCCAAAGCAATTTACAGATTCAATGCAATACCTCTTAAAGTACCTACAGCATATTTCACGGACATAGAACAAACACTTCAAAAATTTATATGGAACCATAAATAGCCCTGAATAACTGCTGCAGTTCTGAGAAGGAAGAGCAAAGAAGGAGGGATCACAATACCTAATAGCAAACTGTATTACAAGGCCACTGTAATCAAAACAGCCTGGTACTGGTGTAAACACAGACAGATAGACCAATGGAGCAGAACAGAGAGCATAGAAATTAACCTAAGACTCTACAATCAATTAAAATTTGACAAACGTGGCTGCAGCATAAAATGGAGTAAAAATAACCTCTTTAACAAACTGTGTTGGGAGAGTTGGTCAGCTACATGCAAAAAAAAATAATAATCCTTGAACACCAACTTACACCATACACAAAAATAAATTCAAAGTGGATAAAAGATTTAAATATAAGTCATGACACCATTAAAGTCCTACTCACGAACATAGGCAGGAAATCTCAGATATTCCACACAGCAATATTTTCACTGATATGTCTCCTAGAGCAAGGAACAAAAAGGAAAGAATAAACAAATGGGATGTCATCAAAATAAAAAGCCTCCCCACAGCTAAATAAAACTATTAAAATAAAAAGAGAACCAAATATATGGGAAAACATATTTGCCAATGATACCTCAGACAAGGGTTTAATCTCCAAAATATATAAAGAACTCACATGACTCCACTCTAAGAAGACAAGCGACCCAATTAAAAAATGGGCAAAGGTCTTGAACAGACACTTCTCCAAGGAGGACATACAGAAGGTCCAGAGACACATGAAAAGATGCTCAACATTGCTAGCTACCAGAGAGATGCAAATTAAAACCACAATGAGATACCACCTCACACCAGTCAGAATGACCATCATAAACAAAGTAGCACACAAGAAGTGTTGGAGAGGTGGTGGAGAAAAGGGAATCCTAGTGCACTGTTGATGGGGTTGCAGACTTGTACAACCACTATGGAAAACAGTATGGAATTTCCTCAGAAAATTAAGAATGGATCTTTCTTTTACCCAGCAATTCCACTGCTAGGATTATATCCTAAGAACACTGAAACACCAATCCAAAAGAACCCGTGCAGCCCAATGTTCATAGCAGCACAATTTACAATAGCCAAGTGCTGGACACAACCTAAGTGCTCATCAGTAAATTCATGGATCAAAAAGCTCTGGTACATTCACACAACGCAATTCTATGCAGCAGAAAGAAAGAAGGAGTTCCTACCCTTTGCAACAGCATGGATGGAACTGGAAAGCATTATGCTAAGTTGAAATAAGCCAAGATGTGAAAGACTAATACCATATGATCTCACTTTTAACAGGAACCTAATCAACACAACAAACAAAATATAACCAAAGACAATGCAATAGGAACAGGCTGACAGTGACAACAGGGGAAAGGGGAGGGAATTTCAGGGGAAAAGGGTGAATGTTTTGCAGGAACAAGTATAAAGGACACATGGACAATAACAAGGGGGGTGGTGAAAATGGGAGGAAAGTGGGGAGGGCTGGGTGGGTGGGCTGGGATTGGCATAAAAGGCAGACAACTCTACTTGAACAACAATTAAAATGAAAATAAAAAAGAAAGACTTATATATGCATATTTTCACAATAGCCAAGATATGGAAGAAATCTAATTGTCCATGAACAGATGAATGTATAAAGAATAAGTGGTACATGTATAGAATGAAATATGACTCAGTCATAAAATGAATGAAGTCTTGCCATCTGCAACAACATAGATGAATCTAGAGCATATTATGCTGAGTGAAATAAGTGAGACAGAGAAAGACAAACACCAGATTAGCTCACTTGTATTTGTAAACTGAAAAACAAAATAAACAAACAGAACAGAAACAGACTCACAGATACAGAGAACATTTTGACAGTTGCCAGATGGGAGCAGGGTTAGGGAAAGGATGAAGGGATTAGGAAGTACAATTTGGTTGTTATAGAATTGTCATGGGGATGTAAAATATAGCATAGAGAACATAGTCAATAGTATTGTGATAATTATGGATGGTGTCATATGGGTACTAGACAATGTCTAATCACTGGGGTGTACACTGAAAACTGAAAATATAACAATGTGTGTCAACTATAATTGAAAAATAAAAATATAAAATAAAAAAACAACAAAAAAGAAAATGACAAATTTATTCTAAGAGGTACCTAAAAGCTGGTTCTTCTCTCTCCCTCACCTGTTTAATTATCTATTCTGGTGCCCTCTTTTTCATTTTTTCCTGCCTCATTTTAGACCTATTGCCTCCTTACAAATTATGAACTATTTTATGTATGCATAAGATAATATAGCATATATGAAAGGTATATATAATAATAACATAATCTTGGATATCCATAACCCAATTGAGAACTAGACCGTGGTCAATACTTATGAAGGGACCTGTGTCCTCCTGATTTATCCCCTCATTTCTTTTTGGAGGTAACAACCATCCTGAATTGTGTTAACAATTCACATGTTTTTATATGTCCACTGCACAGGAATATTCCTTTAACAGATATTATTTTGTAAATTTTTTGAATGTATACTTGTTTACTTCTTCTTTTTCCCTCACATTTTATGTTTATCCACGTTGATGTGTGCAGCTGCAGTAAGTAATTTTCACTGCTGTATAGTTATAATGCCATAATGTATCTATTTTCCTGTTGATGAACTTGTGAGGCTTTTCCAGTTTTATGTTTTTGCAAATTATGGTACTACAAATATTCTCATACTAAAATCATTTTGATGAGAAGATGGTATGACAGGATTCCCCTCGTTTGCAACTGATCTTTTAAAAAATGCACACAATATGAGAAAGTCTGCTTTCATTTGTGACAACCTCATTCCAAAATTTTTTCACCTGATATATTATCTTTGGTCCATATTAGTGGTTCTCAAATCTTGGCATACATAGAATTTACTTAAAAGGAAGGCTGCTAAACTCCAGAATCTTTGGAACCACCCTAGTAGTGGACATAACAGGTGGAGAAAAATCTTCCTTTTTAGCAAGTACCCCAGGAGATTCTAATGCAGGTGTACCACTGACACAGAAAACCAATGTTGCAGTGCCTAATACCTTTTTAGCTTTGCTTTGTAGGAGACCGTTCTGCATGGTGTGGGCCCAGCTCCCACTCGGAGATGCACAGGACTTATGCCGATGGATATGTTCTCCCATGGGGAATCAGGCCTGCACTGTGCCTGGACTGCTGTAAGACTTGCTTTTACTAAAACTCCTTCACCCTGAATTGAAGCAGCAAACATTTACTGCAAAATAACTTCCTAAAATCAATGCTAAACCTTGCAAGGACCAGTGTAACTGGTCCAACTTTTCCCTTTTCATTTGCAAATCTCCTTCTTCAGTGATGTGATTAGCGGCATTGTCTCCTTTGTTGTTTGTAAAAGGTAACCACCTAAAGAGAACCTGTGCATAGTAAATGAGGAACATAATGTAATGTGCAGAGAAACACAAAAAGGACTCACGGCAAGGGTCAAGGCTTTTGCTCCCCTTGAGAGAAAAGCCATGCTGTCGCTTTTCCTCCACTAGACTCGGTAGTCCGTGTGAATGTCTCATTTCATACATAATGGTGCAGACACTGCGGATCAGTGTCTGCATCATTAGTTTAATAAAAAAAAAATGTTTGGTCAACTAGGTTCTAAACTGAATTGGACTACTGTCTTAGTTTCAAAGCACTTTGAGGTTTCCTGTTCACTGATGCTGTGATTTCTGAATCTCTATCTTGGCCTCTTCCATTTCCAGAGTAACCACCCTATCTGATTCCTACAGATTGGTTCTCTTCTAGTCAGCTCCTTGACCCTTATTGTAGAGCAGGGGTGTCAAACTCATTTTCACAGGGGGCCACATCAGCCTCACAGTTGTCTTCAAAGGGCCAAATGTAATTTTAAGACTGTGTAAATGTAACTACTCCTTAACTAGGGGCAAGGAGCCTGGTGCTGCCACCGGGTAGAAACAAGGTGCTGGGCCACATCAAAAAGGTAGAGGGCTAGATTTGGCCTGTGGGCTTTGTGTTTGCCACCTGTGTGGTAGAGTACTTCATCTCTCTTCCCTCTTTGCAGAAAAGGGTTGAATCACCTTTTTTAAAAAAAGATTTTATTTGTTTATTTTTAGATAGAGGGGAAGGGAGGGAGAAAAAGAGTGAGACAAACATTGAAGTGTGGTAGCTACTAGTGAACCCCCTACTGAGGACCGGGCCCACAACCCAGTCATTTGCACTGACTGGGAATAGAACCAGAGACCCTTTGGTTGGCAGACAAGTGTTCAATCCACTGAGCCACACCAGCCAGGGCTGTATCTCCTTTTTTGAAAACTTGCAACCCAGAATGCATGATGCTGGGCTGAATACACAACAGGGGTTTGCAAAGTTCAGTTTTGCCCTTCAAATGACATGAATCTCAAGGCCCTGCTTTATTAATCCCCAGATAACCAGAAAGAACCAAGCACATGTTTCTGTAGAAGAAAATCTGAGTAAGCTTTCGGAGCAGGTCATAAACCAGCCTTCTATTTGGTGCCAATGATGTAATGGCACCCACTGCAAACACAAGTCTGGCTGTTCTTCACATTGATTGCTTACTTCTATCTCTTACTTATCTCTATTTACAATTGCAGCAATATTCTTTAGAAATTACCACCATTCTAAGATGATTTGATTTTTCAGTCCTTGGTACTTTGCTTTCTAAAACTCCCTAAACATCTCAGCAGCATTCAAAAAGTGCCCAGGCTCTTCTATTTCTTCATCATCTTTCTGAATTTCTATGCACATTTTTTTTTTTACTTGTATAGATCACTGCTGTTTCCATGGATCCATTGAAGAAATATGACAAGGTCTCTATCCTTATAGAACTTATATTTTTGTGGATAGAGATAGATGATATACAAAAAAAAATTGAACAAAATGATCTCAGAGAATGATGAGTGATCTGCAGAAAGCAAACATAGAATGTAGACATAGAGACCAAAGTTTAGTAATTTTTTATTAGAAATAGATGATCAGAGTGAAGTGAAAATTTGAGCCATCCATTTGGAGGACTATTCCAGTTAGAGGGAGCAGTATACCCTACATCCATAGGCAGGATTGTCTAAGTGTGCTGGAAGAATAGCAAGAAGGGAAATAGAGCTTCAGCAAAGTGATCCAGGGCAAAGTGCAATAAATTTATGAGATTGTTTTTTATTTCTTTTTAAATATATGTTATTGATTATGCTACTACAGTTGTCCCAACTTTTGTCCCTTTGCCCTCCTCCACTTGGTAACCCCTTCTTTCTAGAAATCCCCCCTTAGTTCGTGTCCATGGGTCATGCATATAAGTTTTATGGCATGACTACTACATTACCTATACTGTTCTTAACATCCCCTTACCCATTTTGCATCTACCAATTTGTGCTTCTTAATCCCTACAAATTTCCCCCTATTGCTCCCTTCCCCATTCTAGCTGATAACCCTCCAAATGATCTCCATATCTATGATTCTGTTACTGTTCTGCTTGTTTGCCTAGTTTATTTGGATCCAGTTATTGATAGTTGTGCATGTATTGCCATTTTAATATTCATCATATTGATCTTGTTTTTCTTATATAATTCCTTTGCATTTCCTATAATAATGGCTTGGTGATATGATCTTAAATTTTACCTTGTCTGGGAAGCACTTTGTGTGCCCTCCCTTTCTAAATGATAGCTTTGCTGAATAGAGTAATCTTGGATATAGGTCCTTGCCTTTCATGACTTCAAATACTTCTTTCCAGACCCTTCTTGACTCTAAGGTTTCTTTTGAGAAGTCAGCTGATAGTCTCGTAGGAACTCCTTTGCATGCAACTGTCTTCTTTTCTAACCTTAACTCTCTCCTTTCTTCTTGCTGCTTTTAAGATTCTTCTTACCTTTAATCTTGGGTAACTTAATTATGATGTGTCTTGGTGTGTTTCTTCTTGGATCCAACTTCTTTAGGACTCTGAGCCTCCTAGACTTACATGTCTAGTTCCTTCACCAGATTGGGGAAGTTTTCCTTCATTATTTGTTCAAATAAGTTTTCAATTTCTTTTTTTTTTCTTTTTTAAAGCTTTTTATTTATTTATTTTTAGAGAGAGGAGGGAGAAAGAGAGGGAGAGAAACATCAATGCGTAGCTACCTCTCATGCTCCCCCCACTGGGGACCTGGCCTGCAACCCAGGCATGTGCCCTGATTGGGAGTCGAACCAATGACCACATGGATCATACACTGGCATTCAATCCACTGAGTTACACCAGCCAGGCAAGTTTTCAATTTCTTGCTCTTCCTCTTCTCCTTCTGACACTCCTATGATTCAGATGTTGGAACATTTAAAGTCTTAGAGGTTGGTTCCTAAGCCTCTCCTTATATTTTTTGAATTCTTATTTCTCCATTCTGTTCCAGTTGGATGTTTATTTCTTCCTTTTGTTCCAAATTGTTGATTTGAGTCCTGGTTTCCTTCCCATCACTGTTGATTCACTGTATATTTTCCTTTATTTCCCTTTGCATAGCCTTCATTTCTTCACTCATTTTGCGACCAAAGTCAATCATTTTCTGTGAGCATCCTGATTACCAGTGTTTTGAACTCTACATCTGATTTGTTGCTTAGTTCTTTTTCTAGAGTTTTGATGTGTTCTTTCATTTGGGCCATATTTCTTTGTCTTGGTGTACCTACTACATTGCAAGTGGCTAAGTATTAGATATTAGTAAGGACAGAGCAACCCACTTTGCTTGGTTGGTGCTGTATGTGGGGGAGGGGTCAGAGAGGGATCAATGGTGCTTGCTAGCTCATTCTGCTCTCACCCCACTTTCCATCACTTCCTTCACTTCCCACAAGCAGACTGTGCCCTTTCAGCTACTGCTTCCCAGGTGGGTAGGTTTGTGTATGTTCTAGGATCCCACGGCCCTCTCCAAAAGACTCTTCTGTGAGACTGGGATTTTCTCCTGCCACCACAACCCCCACAGGTTTTTACAGCCCAAGTTTTTGAGGCTTTATTTCCCCACATTGGAATCCTGGGTTGCACAGTTTTTCTCCCTCCCCAGTTGTTCTTCCTGGCTTATCCACACATGAATGTGAGAAATTCCGTCTGCCAGCTGCTGCCTTGCCATGCATCCTCTCTGTCCCTACTTCTCATCTCCACCCCTCCTAACAGTCAAGATGAATGTTTCTTCTTTAACTCCTTGGTTTTCAGACTTCCATGCAGTTTGGTTTTCTGGCATTTCTGTTTTTTTTTTTTTTTAATTGGTTGTTATCCTTTTGGATGTGTGAGGAAGCAAAGTGTTTCCACCTATTATTCCATCTTGGCTGCAACCTGAGTTTACTTTACTATCAACAGGACATGCATGTGGTGTTGAGGCAGGATGCCAGATGCCAACAGCAAACAGCACAGCTGGCAGTATGCTCCTAAATCAGACACAATACTATATAGAACAACACTGCCTCCCTCCACACAAACAGTCCCTTGGGTAATATTTACCATCATCCATAGGCCAATTGCTCCAGAAAGACCTCATTTGGGCATAGAGCCTCTATTTTTAGCATAGTGATCTCAGTAAGATCTTTTGTGTCTGCATTTCTGTTGTTTGTAGTTCTTAGAATTATAATACTGAAGATTGGAGAGGACTTCAATGGTCAGCGGGCAAAACCATTAGAAACCTGTACATAAACTTCTCACCAAGTAGCAATGTAGTCTGTCCTTGAACATTTCCAAAGATGAGAACCTCATTGTATTTTTGGCTTGTTTTGAGTATTATTTATCTTTATCAAACCATCTCAAACTATTATTGTGTCCCTCCTCTATTCTACTGTGCAACCAGTCTTAGTGTCTTAACTAACTTGACTTTATTTAATCCTTGCAACATCTAATTTTACATTGAGGAATCTGAGGATCAGAGAAAGTGACCTGTCCAAGGTCACTCAGCTGTTGAATGGCAGAGCTGGGATTTGAGCTCTTAAGTCTATCTGACTTGGATGCTCTCTCTATTAGAATTTAGTCAAAGCCAAAGTCAGTCTGCCTGTAAATCTCACCAACTGACAGAGTTATTACATCCCTTCCTGAAAAGAGGGTGGCCACTTTGAGGTACCCTAGATCTTCTTCTAGATCTAGGAAATGAAGTTCTTCTAGATTGCTTTCATCATCAAAACACTTGAGAAATGTTGACAAAACTATCAAAATAAAAGTCAAAATAGTTCTCAGATTAAAACCTTTGGAAAGAGTGACTTCCCTTACATTCTCTCGACTCCTTCATACATGGCACTTAACCTTCTGCATTCTCAGTGCTCACCAATGATTTTTCTGCTCAACAAATCTGATAGCTGCTTCTAAGTACTCATCTTCTACGAGTTCAAACTTCTAGACATCTTCTCTCATTTTAGTCTGAAAATAGGATATGTGGTGTTAAAGGAAGACTAGAAATGTGCTGTGCAGAGAAGGGGTATATCATATATTTGGCAAAAGGGGCCACAAGAGTGCATAAGGTGGTCACTGGTTGGAAAATAGATGTTTGCAGGACTCCTGCATATATGAGCCTCATACACTGTGGTACCAAAACCCATTGGTGAAGCCCTGATATAGGTTACAACTACATTGAGGTAACATACAAATGTAAGAGTGGACAAGATTATGAAAGTTGAAATGTTTTATGTAAAAAGTTGTGTGTCTTTTACCTGAATGTTTTATGAGAATGTATATAATGCCATAACGAGGAACAATTCCCTGTCTAGTATTGTAAAAAACAAAACTTGTTGATAAAGTCCTAATGGAGGCTACAGTTAAGAACATATGTGTTAATGAAATCCATGTAAAAGATTGTAGGAAAACTGATATGTTTGAATATGCTTTATGTAAAGTGGCTGTCTCTCTTTCACCTGATTGTATTATGGGGATAGACACTGTATCTGACTGGAGAATGTTTCCCTTACCTAGAATTGTAAGACTGAAGGTACGTAAAGTTGTCCTTCAAGCAATGTTAATTAGATATGCTAAGTGGGAACCAGTAAGATTTCCTGAGTCTACACGGTGTAAACTAGAAGCTGGAGCTCTGGTATGGAAAAATTCTCTATAATATGTGGTCACACAGGCTGTGCTCTGCATAACTCCAGGGGCTACTATTCACCATATATATAGGACCCCATATTCTCACCCCGTTGGAACATGAGCAGAGGTAGGGGTTGAGTAGAGGCCAATCAACAACAGCATCACTGAAGGGCAGGGTAGGTAGTCGCAGCTAGGACTCCCATGCAGATGTAGAGGTCTACCCATTAGTGGACTAAAACCTCCACCCTTAGTAGAGTCTCCTCTCTATGTTTATCCCCCTTTGTTACAATAAGCCTCTAAAGAAGATTTTATTTGTAAATGTTACCCTGGCTTGCTTGAATTCAGGGAAACAATGAGATAAATAAATCACATTTGCAATTAAATGATGAGAACTGAGGACCTCAGGTGGCTAGAAGTGGTAGTGACAACAGCCCTTCCATATTGGTGACTGAGAAACAAGAAAGGGCTAAGGGAGTGAGGCGGGTAGAGCCCCAGAGCCAGGAAGACTGGACAGACAGGAATTCACTTCTGTCAGGGTAGTTCCATTAACAAATAGGCATTATAACCACCTGCGATTTCAGATGAGAAATCTAAGATTCATAGACTCTGTGGAAGATTCATTAGATCTTCAGATTTGTAGTCCAATGTCCTTTTCGGTTCACAAGTCCCTGGGATAAAAACTTTAGATTAAGTGGAGCATTTTCCCTGCATGGTAAGGAAGGCAGATACTGCTAGAATATGCTATGGATGCTGAAATAGAGATTTCTGCGGGCTTTGGAGAGAGACCTGTGATGTACACAAATTACGAATGTCCATTAAATATCAAGAGAAACCCTGCACAATTGCAATAAAAAATATAGCAATATCTCCCTTTGTGACACTTGGGTCAAAATTGTTGGTGACATATTGCATACCAGAAATAAAGACAGTTTAATCTTTTTACTGTTGGGTAGATTTCCGATTGTCTTGAAATTAGGTAATGGAGAAAGCTTTCCTGCAATCCTTCCAGTATTTTCTCTTAGACAAACAGTATTCTGTGAGGGCTTGTTATTGGATTCCCCATGATTTTTCCTCGAGTCCACCTGCCTGTGTGCACTTGTCCAAAGAAAGGCACAAGAAGGAGTTTGAAGTATATAAAGAAAAATAATTTAATATTGAATTGGCTAATCCAGAGACAGGGAGGTAATGCTAAACATCTGACTCTCTGATGGTATGTAGATTACAGATTACAGATTAAAATAAAAAAACACTGTGGTTTAGAGGTCCAGGGAGCTAATTGGTCAGAGCTGAAGTAAGGGTAATAAATCATTTCTTTAGGTCTTGAGAGCAGCTCTAAGGTCTTCTCTGGCATCCCTCTGTCTAGAGCCATGGGAGAGGAGCCAGGGGGACTTTCTAACTTAGGACACAGGAACTTAAACATAACTGAGGTCAAGATGTTATCTTTAGCCTGCCAGAAGTCAGAACCATGTGGCCATTAGTCAGATCCAGCTAGATTGTCTTCTGCTGCCTAAGGGGTTGCTGATTATCTGGAGGAAAAAGGTAGGTTTCTGAATATACATATATATGAGAGAGAGATTATCTCTAGAGCTAAGATCTAAAGCCAAGTTTAATCAAAGTCATAAGAACCCTCACTTTCAAGTTTGGGAGGTTCTTATGGGTACATAATGATGATCCTCAAACAATCAATGAATGAAAGATTTTGAGCAAGACACTTGCAATTCTTCTTAGAAGACTTTATAAACTGTTGTTTTTAGCTTACATTGTTGTCAGGAAATTTCAGAGGTTTAGGGTACCACAGAATCTCTGATACAATTTGCCATATAGGGTAATGTTTCTTCTATTATGTTTTTGATAAGTAGACACTCATTATTTATATGAAAAGCTCTAGTAACAGGTAAAGAGTTCACTCCCTTGAAAGATAGCCCATTGCAATTTAGTCCTGTTACAAATATTTATAACCCCCTGCAGAATTCTACTCTGGTCAAGCATAAATAATCCAGTGAGTGAATGCCCATGATCAAGCCTAAATAAGACACCCTGTGAACCAAAAATTATTCATTTTATATACTTTTCCTTAGAAAGTTGGGTGGGGGAGATAAGTAGAAAGAAGATATTCTACATAGACCCAGTTTGATTCTGCTTTTCCACAGAAAGTCATATAAAAGCCATTTCCCATTGCTTCTAGCATTTCATCCCTATATTAGTCAAGGCTCTTCAGAGAAACAAAACCAAAAGAGTATGAATATAGATAGGTATGTCAGCATGTATGTCTGTATGTCTGTATGTATGTATGTATTTATTTATTTTATAAATAGGCTCACATGGTTATGGAGGCAAAGAAGTCCCACAATCTGCTGTTTGCAAGCTGGAGATTCAGGAAGCCAGTGGTGTAATTCAATGAGTTTGAAGGCCTGAGAACCAGGGGACTAATAGTGTAACTCCCAGTCTGTGTCTGAAAGCTGGAGAGCCAGGAGGGTCAGTTTCCAAAGGCAGGACAAGATAGATTCCTCAGTTCAAGCCGAGAAAACAAATTGAACCTTCCTCCATGATTTCATTCTATTCAGGCCCTTGATGGAATGGATGATGCCCACCTGCATTGATGAGGGTGACCCTCTTGACTTAGCCTATTTATTCAAAAGCTAATCTCTTCCCCAGGGGCCCTCGCAGATATGTCCAGGAATAATGTTTCTACCAGCTCCTTGGGCATTTTTTTTAGCCCAGTCAAGTTATATAGAGAATACTCACCCCATTCAGAGTCGATGAGATAAGGACACATAGGATGATGGCCTTTCATGTATGACAAAGAAAATTGGGAATAGCTCCTAGGTGTAAAGTTGCTTTAACAAATAGATTTACTAAAAAGCACATTTAATTAATTAGGAATGAAAAGGATACCATCTTTATAAAAGTCTTTCATGGTAAGTTTGAGAAAAAGGCATTCTCAATGCCAGATTCTAAAGGCTTATCTCCCTGTCTTTAACCTGTTCTGTTCCTGCTGAAGTATAAAATGTCATTATCTCTAACTTGGATCATTAATATAGCCTTCTTTCTCTTTGGTTTTCTGAACTTTCACTATGATGTGTGTAGGAATAGATTTCTTTTTATTTATCTTGCCTGTGATTCCCTGGGTTTTTATAATCTGTATATCTGTTCTGAAGGATTTTTGGCCAGCATCTTCTTTCTAATTTCTCTCTTCTGTCCTTCTGGGACTTAAATTAAATGTATCTTTGATCTTCCTTGTTCATTCATTATGTTTCTTACTGTACATTTTCTTTTTAAAATATTATTTGTTTCTCCATACAGAATTATGGATTATTTTTTCTGATCTTCAATTCAATAATTCCCTCTTAAGTTTATTTTTCTTCATTGCATCTATCATCATCTAGCAGTTGTGTTTATCTTTCTGTTAAACACATCCATTAAAGTCTCTATCATTATATTTTTAGTTTTATATGTTCTACTTGATTACTTTTCAAACTGATTATGTTACTTTTTATGATTTTTCTGTTCCCTGCAGACATTTTAAAACTTATCTTTTATTTTTGAACTATAGTAAACTATACTGATTATAGTCTGGGTCTCATAAGTCTGATATTTGAAACCTTGGTGAATTTGTTTTCATTGCTTATTTTTCCTTCTGGCTGTCACTTACAATGTATTTTCTTGTGTGCCTACTTATCTTTGATGCTGTGCTGATATAGTATTGAAAAATAATATAAGTAAGACTAAGTTCAGGCCTAGGAACATAGAACCTTCCTGAAGAGGTTATTTTAACCTGCTTCTGACAAATGTGTGGGAACACTACCTGTTCAAGACCACTTAATACAAGTTCAGGGATTGAAGTTCCTTGGTTACCCCAATGATGTGTATCTAGACTGTAAGCCCATGCAAGGACTTATTACTTCTGGTTCAACATTATCCTGAAGGAGTAGCCACTTAACTTCTAGTTTAAAGTGGCTAGGGAGTTTATTAAGTCTTCTAGTTTGGGACCTGGCCTTCAACTTTTGTCCCCTTTGGCCATGAGGTTATCAAAACCACAGCTCAGTTCATGAATCTTTTTTTCTAGATTCAACAAATGTCCCCAGGCAAAAAAAAGTAGCTTTGAGTTCTGGGCTTCCCTATCTGGGTTTTTGCCTTTTAGATATTGGCCTCATCATTCCTTCTCTCTTAATAAAGGTACTTTCTTTTTATATTTCATCCTTTTTTGTTGCTGTTGTCCTCACTGGGATGGTTAGTCCAAATTACTTAGCCTGCTTCTACCAAACCAGAGGTATAAAACACCCTCCTAACTCTCCTCCTTGAAATCAGTCTCCCTTCCAGTTCATCCTTGACAAAGTAATTGAAAGTTTCTTCCTGATTGTGTCATTACCCTGCACAAATTCTCCAAAAAATTACTTTTGAATGTAAAATAGAAATCAAATTCCTTAGTTTGGTCAATTGCATCTAAAACCATCTTTCTTGTTTTACTTATTCACTGACCAATTATGTACTGTGCCCTGTGTGGCCCTCACAAGGCCAGGTGCTGACTATTCTTTTGACCCTTAGCACATTTTACCTCTTGTATTACTCCCCAACTCACCTTATGCTCTTGCCAAACTGGAATATTCAGTGTCATGTGGCATAACTGGGTCAAGACACAGATGAGTAGACTTCTAAGTCAGTGCTATTTCCTCTACACTATGACCCATATTCAGGTGTAATTCCATTCAATCTACATATTTATGCATATTCTAATAAATTAACTAGACAAAAGCTGAACAAGTATAAATTATATTGTCTGTTTTATATTTCTTGTTGCTTTGTGGGTTACTTTTTATTTTTACAGATACAAATTTTCATTTCACAAAATGGACTGATATAAATTATTTTAGAAGACTGTCCTTTGAAGATGTACATACAGCTGTTACTGGCCTTTAAGAAAGTTCTTTTGAATCAGAGAAAACTCTATTGTCCTCAAGATGGTGGGCATTTCCCCCAGTAATCTTTTTATTCCTTTCTTGCAATAGAAGATGTAAGTCAACATGTTCCTTTATTATGTGCTGATACACTCAGATTTTTATAAAAAGCAGTTGTTCTGAGTTTCAAATTTGAATTATATTGTTAAGAAACATCCTTTACTCATTTTTTCTTCCTTATCCTTTCTTGGCCCTTTAATCTATTTTCAATTCCTTTATTATTCATGTATCTTTTCATGGATTTCTGTCCATCAGAAGATTATGTTATTCCTACATTAAACCACTTAAATCTGTTCTAAGGGAAATGCTTTTTTCCCCCAGTGGTTAAGAAGGACATTGCTCTTCACATGACTAAGATTCCCCCCCATTCTTTCATGCCACCTTTATTTTCTCACTGTCCACATTTTCCCTCAAATGCCACTTTATGGTTTGCTTTCATAATAACATTACCAGTATTATAATACTTGTTATTTATGTGGTATTTCACAGCTTTATAAAGCCCTTTCATTTCTTTGGTTCATTTATTACATTTGCCACTGTGAAAAACAATATGGAGTATCTTCAGAAAACTAAAAATGGAATTGCCTTTTGACCCAGCCATTCCACTGCTGGGACTATATCCTAAGAACCCTGAAACAACAATCCAAAATAATCTAATCACTCCATCGTTCACAGCAGCACAATTTACAATAGCCAATTGCTGGAAGCAAACTAAGTGCCCATCAGTAAATGAGTGAATCAAAAAAACTGTTGTATATACACATGGCTTTTCAAGGAAGATGGCAGTGAGGTTGGAGGGAGCAGATTCCACTAGTAGAAAAACCTAGCCTATCTATGGGGGAACAGAGCAAACAGCCAACAGTACCCCAGCATATATGAAAATAGGACACCAAAAATTGTAGCAGACATTGAAAAACCAGAAGGTAAGGAGAGTGCTTCAGGACAATAATGTCTCAGGGACCCGCATGGGGACCAGGGCAGATGCAGCGTAGGCTCAGACAACCACCGGGTGTGCCACAGGGTGCTTGGGAAAGAGCTGGGTCAACTGCTCCCTCCCCAGCCAAACAAGGTTTGTGCAGCACTGGGAGAGACCTGGTTGCTTAAAGTCCCAGAGAGGGGAATAAGGACTAAGTGGCAAATACACAGTGGCTGTGAGCACCCACTGAGACTGTAGACGCCACCTGGGGAGAGTTGAGAGTCCCGCAGTGACAGGCCCTGACCCTGATAGTCCCTGGTCTGGCTGGAGAATTGGGCTGTGTGAGATGCCAGGCTGCTTCACAGAGCGGCAGGCTTGAGTAGAAGGAATTTCTCAAAAGGAAAAAGTGAAAAAAGTAACACTGTTTGGGGAATTCTCCTGCAGCAGCCACTCCAGTCTCCTCCCCACCCAGCCAGGCAGCACTCCCTAGGTGGCATGGGAAGCCCTGCATACTCCCATAGCACTGGGAAAAGAGTTTGCCTGAACCTGTGGGGCTGGAGGCGACCTGGCCAAGCACATGAGCCTACAACCCAGGGAGAGACATTCTGGGGAAGGCTCCAGCCCACAGTAGTAACCCCAGGGAGAGTGCGCTCAGAGGAAGGCCTGGATTCCACACCCAAGGCCCCACTGAGAGGCCCAGGCTAGCTCTGGGGAGAGTGCAGGCAAAGCTGACTGAGTGGGACAGGGAAGGGAGAAAAGCCCCTCAGCCTGCTGCAGCCAGCAAGACCAGAAAAACCGTTGTGGCTAGTCTGAAACCAACAAGAGGCTTTTTTGTTTGTTTGTTTTAAAGTACTTTTTTTATTTTTTAATTTTTATTATTTGTTATCTCTCAATTCCTTTTTCCTCTCTTTCTTTCTTTCTTGTTTTATTCCTTCTTCCTTTCTTTCCAATTTTATCTCTTCTTCCTTACTTCTTCTGCTTCTTTTTTAATTTTTTATTTTATGTTTTTATTTTTTTAAAGATTTTGTTTATTTATCTTTAGAGGGGAAGAGAAGGAGAGAGGGAGAGAGAGAGAGGGAAAGAAATATCAATGTATGGTTGCCTCCGGTGCATCCCCTACTGGGAACTGGCCTGCAACCCAGGCATGTGCCCTGACTGGGAATCGAACTGGCGACCCTTTGGTTCTCAGCTCACTCTCAATCCACTGAGCTACACCAGCCAGGACTTACATCTTTTATTTTAATATTATTTTTGTATTCCTCTTCTTTCTGTTTAGTCTTCTTTGCTTGGCTGGTTATATTGTATCATTTCACGGGTTTCCCCTGTTCTCTCTTTCATAGTATATTGCTAATTTACTGTGCTTCACTTCACTTGTGTCCCATTACCACACTACTCAAGGTCCTATACTCCATATTCTTGTTATCCAGATGACATAGATTCTATCATATGATTGTTGCTCTAATACTATTGTAACTAATAGCTGTTCTATAAAATTGTAAATAGTTCACAACACCCCTCCCAGATCTTAGCCCACTTCACAGTTTCCTGAACTCTATTACTGTAGTGGTTAACTCTATTCTCTCACACACTACACCTATTTACTGTCCTTTATTCTCACCTTACCTCAGAATCTGACCTCCCACAACCTCACTGCTTTCTAGTTCCAACTCACAACCCTTCCCTCCCCAACAACAGTCTTATCTTCTTTCCATCCTTTCTAAAAAGTGTCTACTTGGGTGGAATATCACAGTTAACACTATACATAGCCAAAGGATCTCCTATCTCTTCTCTGCCGGCTGCTGCTGTAAATATCATAGAATACTCTCATGCTGTCTTAAACAATTTTGCCTTCCCCCTCCAACTGATCACAAAAAAGAGTAGGTGGAAGCAGTGAACACCAGGATACTGGCTAGAAGAGGAAACCCAACAACAAAGGAACTACCAACAGATAGCAACAGAAGAAGGTGAAGGAGGTAGTGGAAGCCACACATACCTCAATCCAGGACTGATCTGTAAATACAACTAAATAGTGGAGAAATTACCCAGAACAAACAACTGAACATGAGCAAGAGAGAATCCTCAAAACCTTGTACACACAGAAGAACCAGCTTTACCACAACCTACCATCACCAGCACAACAGTATACAAGAGGTGGTGGACAGAGAGAACCTCAGTTAACCAGCTAATGGGAAAGACACACCAACGAAAGACCCAACAACATTCAAAACCCAAAGACAAACACAGAGCCAAATTAAATGACAGCCCAAGACCAGTGAGATCAGGAGATCAAGGAGACTGCACCACTGAATCTCACAGGTCTTCTACCACAGAAGTTCACACCATAAACCCAGGGAGCCAGAACACATCAATTTAAGAAGCGGAGGCTAACAAGAAAAGTCTCACAAACAATGGGAAGACAAAGAAACAATCCCCAAATGAAAGGAGAGGAGGAAGCCTCAGAAAGAATGCTAAATGAAATAGAGAAAACTCAACTATCAGATATTCAGATCAAAGCAATGGTTATCAGGAAGCTCAATGAGCTCAGAGTGAATTACCAAAAACCAAGGGAAAATACAATGAACTCACTGCAAACCATATCAACATGAAAAAAGAAATAGACACTATCAAGGGCCAAGAGGAAATGAAGAATACAATTTCTGAACTGAAGAACACAGTAGAAGGAATCAGAAGCAGGCTCGATGAAGCAGAAGATTGGATCAGTGAGCTGGAGGACAAAGTAGAAAAAAACACCCAGAAGAACAGGAAAAGGAAAAGTGGCTCAGAAAGAATGAAGAGGGATTAAAAAAAATGCAAGCCAACATGAAATGTAATAATATCCATATAATAGGGAAACCAGAAGGAGAAGAAGATCAAGGGATAGAAAATCTGTTTGAAAAAGTAATGATGGAAAACTTCCCAAATTTTACGAGACGAAAAGTCACACAAATCCAGGAAATGCAGAGTATCCCAATCAAGACAAACCCAAAGAGGCCCACTTCAAGACACATCATAATTAAAATGGCAAAATTCCAAGACAAAGAGAGAATCTTAAAGGCAGCAAGGGGGAAACAGGAAGTATCATACAAGGGAGCCCTGAAAAGGTTAGCAGCTGACTTCTCAATGGAAACATTCTAAGCCAGAAGAGAATGGCAAGAAATATTCCAAATAATGAGAACCAGAGGCTTGCAACCAAGGCTACTTTATGTAGGAGACCGTTCTGCATGTCATGGGCCCAGCTCTCACTCAGAGATGCACAGGACCCACGCCCACAGATAGATTCTCCCGTGGAAAATGAGGTTTGCAATGTGCCTAGGCCGCTTTGCATCTTTTGCCAGAAAACCCCTTTACCTTGATTTGCAGCAAACATTTACTGCAAAATAACTTCCTAAAATCCATGCTAAACCTTCCAAGGACCAGAGTAACCGGTTCAACCACTTTTGCCTTTTCATTTGCAAATGTCTCTTTTCAGTGATGTGATTATTGGCATCCTCTTCTTTGTTTTCTGTATAAGGTTACCCCCTAAAGTGAACCCATGCGTAGTTAATGAGAACCTTCATGTAATGTGCACAGTAAGACAATAAAAGCTTGTCAAAGCAAGGGCCGAGGCTTTTGCTCCCCTTGAGAGAGAAGCCGCTCATCCTTTTTTTCCCCACAGGATTCGTTAGTTCATGTGAATTTCTTTTGTTTCACCTACAATGCCATGGATCCCAGGAGCCAGGGTCGAAGGCAGTTGGTGCCCTGGAACAGGGACCCAAAGGCCACAAGTTGGTGTTGTGGATGACACACCAACTTGGTTGGAGTGCATGCATTAGCCCAAGTAAGGGCAGAGGACACTGAGTGCTTTTTGGTAAGGTCCTAGGGTGTGTTGGATTTCAGAGGAAAAGGGCTTTCTTCCTAGGTCACTCTCTCTCATGACCACTTTGTAACTGTAACTTCTTTAATAAGATAGGAACCTTGCTCTCTCTCCCAAGTATGTGCCACAACCTCGTGGGCATGGGTCAAGCAGTTAAAAGCTGGAAGGACACTTGCTGCTGGAAGTCACCCATGACAAGATTAGCTAGTATGTGGACTGGATTAGAACACTAGGTTTCCACCAGCCGCAAGTAAAAGTCCACGCAATGAGGGGCACATTGTAAAAAACACTCACAAGCCCACCCCCGCAGCACAACTCCCAACTAGGTCTAGGCTTGGGAGAGAAAGCAAGGAGTTTTCCTTTAATTGGCTTTAAAACATCAAATAATTACAGAACAATTTACAAGCAATTTTTTTCTTTTAAGCCATCTCTTACGGTCCTTTCGATTTTGCCTTTTCTCTCCGTCCACCTGAATAAGGAAAAGCGGATAGTGAATGAGTGTTTCAGTTTCGACCGGACTCCGAAGATCGCTTTCCAGAAGAATTTAGTGTTAGTCACAGGCTTTGTATGAGAGCTTTTGACTCACCAAGCTCCGAAGACAAAAGGCACTTCTTCCCCTCGCCCGAGAAATCGGGTATTCCCATGTGAGTCGGAACCTTGCGAGGGTGTCTGGGATCAATTCCCGAGACGTGCAGGGGCCATATAGGGACCTCCAACACTGCTTAATGTAACTTCTGGCTCGTCCAGGAAGCGCCGTATAAAGGCTGGTCACCTAGCACTATGAGCCTCTCCTTGCAGTCCTAAATGTTTGGGGGAGAACCCAAAACCCATAAGCCAGGTGAAGGTATTCGGAAAATCTGATACCTCTCTCCCTGACTGTCTTTCACCAACCGTACATCTAGACCCACCTCAGTATATCTATCCCTCAATAGCTAGCTAGTTAGGGTTCAGAACAGGTGGCAGAATTTGAAAAGACAACAATCGAAAGCAAAAAAGCCTTTTAATAGCAAGAATGGGCTCTGATTCATCTAAAGAGCAGGAATTTTATCCAAGGGTATTACAGCAGCTCCTCAAGGGAGTGGGTTACAAGGTGAAGGAAGAACATCTCATTCAGCTTATAGAAATTATAAGGGAATACTACCCTGCTTTTCCTGACTAGGGAACCTTAGACATGAAGACTTGGGAAGAAGTAGGTGATTGGTTAAGAACTTTACAGGATGTCAGTGTTTCTATCGGGACTCAACTCTTAGTAACTTGGGGGCTGGTGAGGAATGCTCTCATGCCCATATGGGCTGGGAGATCAGAACTAGTCAAAAGGGAGGATAAAGAGTCTAGTTCAGAGGAGGAAGTTGTATGTAATGTAGTGGAAGAGCCAGCTATGAAAATTCTGCCTATGGCACCACCCAAGGACCTGCTTTATAACCATCGCCCCTTATGTCAACCCTGGGAGGGTTCCTCCTCTCAGGATTACTCACCACCAAGGGAGCCAGAAAATTTAGACAGATATCCTCTTAGGGCCATGTGACAGTGCATTCAACAGGCAGCAGATTCTGGGGATTTAGATGCCCTTTCAGCTTTCCCCATTATAGTCAAGGGTCAAAGAAATGTCCATGAACCCCTTTCTTTTTCCCTTTACAAGGATCTAAAGAAGAGCATTAAAGAAAATGGGCTTCAGTCTCCTTTTACTAATGGGCTTTTTCAAGCCATTACTGACAGCTATAGAATGGCCCCTTGTGACTAGATTGCTCTGGCCAGGACAGTCTTCACCCCAGCTCAGTTCACGGTCTGGCATTCGGAGTACTCTCAGCGAGCCGGCCGCCAAGCAGCCGAGAATGCACAAATGAATAATCCTGTCACCCTCTCTATGCTGCTTGGGTCTGATAATTTTGCCAGCACTGTGGCTCAAGCCAGGTTTGATCCTCATGCTTACAGTCAAAGTGCTCAAATTGCTCTTAGGGCCGTAAAGGCTGTTCCTGATTCTCAGGCCAGGGAAACTTCTTCCTTTACCAATATCCTTCAGGGTGCTTCAGAGGCATATATTGACTTTACCGATCACCTCCAAGAAGCTATTGAAAGGCAGATAGATAATGACAGAGCAGCCAAAGCTCTTTTGTGGCAGCTAGCTTATGAAAATGCTAACAGAGACTGCAGGACCATTATAGGACCCCTACAAAATACCACCAAAGACATCAGTGAGTTTATCAAAACTTGCCAAGATGTCGGCACAGAGCAGCACAAAGCTGCTCTCTTGGCTGCTGCAATTAAAGGAGATCTCAGTTGTTACAACTGTGGAAAGCCTGGCCACCTGCATGAGGACTGTTCATCCACAGCCTAAAGGGGAAAGGGTAATTACAAGGTTCCCCTAAAGGACTGTCCACGCTGCGGCAGAGGCAGACTTTAGGCAAAGGAATGCCGTTCTAAATTTGATAAAAATGGCGAACCATTCAGGGAAACTTCTGAGGGGGTGCCCGCTCCAGCACCCCCAACCCCGATTGGAGCTTTCAGAACAGCAATCAGCATCAGGGAATGCAGGGAAATGCACAGTTTCTGACCTTCGTGCAGACACCTGCGGGAGCGCAAGGCTGGACTTGGTCCCCACCAACAAGCTTATCTTAAAGGAACAGGATCAAGTAATTGTAGATCCCACTGGTGTCTGGTGACCTCTACCACCGGAAACAGTCAGTTTAATCTTAGGGAAATCCAGTATTACTACCAAAGGCATTTTTGTTCAGCCAGGAGTCATTGACTCAGACTATCAAGGAGAAATTAAGATTATGCTTAAAGCTTCCTGTTATCATGTTATTCCTTCCCAAACTCCTATTTCCCAGCTGTTCCTACTCCCCTACATAATCTCAAAGACTCAGAATACAGTGAGGGGAGAGGAGGGTTTTGGTAGTACAGACAATCAATCAGCTTTTTTTGACAGAATCAATAAAATTAAATAAACCAATCTTACAAATAAGGATAAAGGATAAGACCTTTCACGGTCTCATAGATATGGGAGCAGACTTCTCTGTTATCTCAAATCAGTTTTGGCCTCTGGAATGGCCTCTGACAGACAGCAGAACACCTGTAACAGGTGTTGGAGGAGTTTCTCACACACAAGTCAGCGTATGGTCTCTTAAGTGTTACAGACCAGATGGACAGGTAGGGAGAATTCGACCATCTATATCCTGCCTATGCCCCTTAATAGTTGGGGCCGTGATCTCCTCAGTCAGTGGGGGATACAAATCTCTCTGCCACATTTTTTCCTAGTGGCCACTGCTCACATCACTCCCCTACTGCTTACCTGGCTCTCCAATACACCGGTATGGGTTGGTCAGTGGCCACTTAAAGGAGAGTGACTTGAACCTGCCCTTTAGTTAAACAATTAGAAGCAGATCATATTGAACCCTCTATCAGCCCCTGGAATATGCCTATTTTTGTTGTACCAAAGAAATCTGGCAAATGGAGGCTTATTCATGATCTAAGAAAAATCAATGAATCCCTCCAACCTATGGGCCCCTTGCAGCCAGGAGTCCCCAATCCAGCTTGCATTCCAAAGGATTGGCCACTTTTAATTATGGGGCCAATGACAGGGGCCAAGACTCAACTGCTTCCTGCAGAGGGCAACAACCCCTTGGTGCCCCATAATGTTCAATGGTTTAACCCTAAAAACTGTTTCAATGGACTAAATTTACAAGCTTGGGTCCTAGCAGCCCTTGGATGCCTTTTTGTCTTAATCCTTATTTGTGCTTTAAGATATATATAGAGGTTGTTTTCTTAAGATTGCATTGGGGAACAGCAAATAGTAGGTTTCATAGGTTTAATAGCTACAATTGCATTTACAATAGAAAAAGGGGGGATTAGATGTTGGAAACTGCCCTGCCTGGCTTCAGAAGCTGTAACCCCCATGGCTAAGGCTGAGTGAGAGATCTTGGGAACATAAGCCACTGAAGAGACAAAGCTTATCTTCCTGGCAGGAGCACTGCCTCTGCCCACTTCACTTCACCCTGCCTTGCTCTCAATGTTTGGTCAGTTAGCCAATGATGGGTAACACCCCTCAAGGGAGGAGCAACCTAAGACAGGCACAATCATGTGGGAGGCCCTCAGGGAAGGACTTGGGGGGCTATAGAAAAAAGGGGGTGATGGACCCCCACCCTTCATCTCTGACATAGCCTGAGTCCTCATTTTCCCTGCAAGAAGTCTCCTAATCTCTTGGCTACTAGCCTTCCCCAGCTCCACCTAAGGCTGAGACAATGCTGGAGGTGGGTGCAGCCTTGGGCTGGAAAGGGCAGGTTCCCCAGGGCAATCAGGCCTAAGAAAGAAAGCATAAAATCCTATGAAACCTATGTTGCTAGTACCCTCAATTTAAACAATAAGGGTCCAAGCCTGAAATAAGTTTGTTTGCCCAGAATTTTATGACCCTTTAACTAAATGACCCTGATTCAAAATAGGCCCTCAGAGTTCTCTGAATGTTATCTGTTTGATCATTAATGCCTGACAGTGATTGATGAGCTTAATCTGAGAACGTGGGTCTTTGGAACCACCAGTTGCTTACTGATTATAATGATGCTTTGTGTACTTTGATGTGTTTGAAAAATTATTTTCTCAGGGTCATGTGAGACACAAGCAAGCAGTAAGCTTTGTGGGGTCTGTAGCCATCTTAACAAAAAAAATGGGGGAAGATGTAGGAGACCGTTCTGCATGGCATGGGCCTAGCTCCCGCTCAGAGATGCACAGGACCCATGCCCACAGATAGGTTCACCCGTGGAAAATCAGGTTTGCAATGTGCCTAGGCCGCTTTGCATCTTTTGCCAGAAAACCCCTTTACCTTGATTTGCAGCAAACATTTACTACAAAATAACTTCCTAAAATCCATGCTAAACCTTCCAAGGACCAGAGTAACCGGTTCAACCACTTTTGCCTTTTCATTTGCAAATATCCCTTTTCAGTGATGTGATTACTGGCATCCTCTTCCTTGTTTTCTGTACAAGGTTACCCCCTAAAGTGAACCTGTGCATAGTTAATGAGAACCTTTATGTAATGTGCACAGTAAGACAATAAAAGCTTGTCAAAGCAAGGGCTGAGGCTTTTGTTCCCCTTGAGGGAGAAGCCACACGCCCTTTTCTTCCACAGGATTCGGTAATCCATGTGAATTTCTTTTGCTTCAGCTACAACACCATGGACCCCATGAGCCAGGGTCTGGAACAACTTTACCCAGAAAGTCTTTCAATCAAGATAGAAAGCCAAATAAGGAGCTTCCCAGACAAAAGAAATTTAAGAGAATACACCTCCACCAAACCAGCTCTGCAAGAGATGCTAAAAGGAACGCTTTAATGAAAGGAAGGAAAAGAGAGAGAGACAGGAACACAGGTTTGAAAATGGCAATGAGTAAGTACCTATCAATAATAACCTTAAATGTAAATGGATTAAATGCTCCAATCAAAAGACATAGACTACCTGAATGGATGAGAAAACATGGCCCACACAGATGCTGCCTACAACAGACCCACCTCAGGACAAAAGACCTACACAGACTGCAAATGAAGGGCTGGAAACAAATTTTCTAAGCAAAGGGACAGGAAAAAAAATCCAGGGTAGCAATACTCATACAAAACAAAATAGACTTCAAAAAAGGGCCATAAAGAGGGACCTAGATGGTCACTTCATAATACTTAAGGGAAGAATACACCAAGAAGACATAGACATTCTAAATATATGTGCACCTAACATAGGAACACCCAAATACATAAAGAAAAAAAAATTACAGGACTTCAAGAAAGATATTGACAGCAACATGATTATAGTGGGGGATTTTTAACACCCCACTGTCAAAAATGGACAGATCTTCCAAACAAAATATCAACAAAGATATTGTGGCATTGAACAATGCTCTAGATGAAATGGACTTAATTGATATATATATATTGAGATGGACTTAATTGATATAATGCACTAGATGAAATGGATATATATATATATATATATATATATATATATATATATATATATCCCTTCATCCCAAAGAAGCTAAATACAAATTCTTTTCAAATGCACATGGAACATTTTCAAAGAGAGACCACATGATAGGACACAATTCAAGCCTCAAAAAATTGAGGAAAATTGAAATCATACCAAGCACTTTCTCTGACCACAAGAGACTGAAACTAGAAACCAAACCCCAGGAAAAAAAAAAAACACTCAAAATCATGGAGATTGAATAGCATGTTATTAAACAATGAAAGGGTCAAGAATGAAATTAGGGAAGAAATCAAAAAGTTTCTGGAAACAAATGAAAATGAATTCACAAAAACCCAAAACTTATGGGACATAGAGAATGCAGTCCTGAGAGGGAAGTTCATAGTGATACAGGACTACCTAAAAAAGATAGAAACATTTCACACAAACAACCTAACCCTACACATACAAGAACTTGAGGAACAACAACAAAGACAGCCCAGAGCAAGTAGAAGGAAGGAAATAACCAAGATCAGAGCAGAATTAAATGACATAGAGACTAAACGCACAATTC
>PVKU01008151.1:49177-77323 GCA_004027475.1 Anoura caudifer
AAAAAAAAAAAAAAAAAAAAAAAAAAAAAAAAAAAAAAAAAAAAAAAAAAAAAAAAAAAAAAAAAAAAAAAAAAAAAAAAAAAAAAAAAAAAAAAAAAAAAAAAAAAAAAAAAAAAAAAAAAAAAAGAGAAAGAGAGAGAGGACCCAAATAAATACAATCAGAAATGAAAGAGGAGAGATTACAACTGATATCACAGAGATACAAAAGATTGTAAGAAATTACTACCAAGAACTGCATGCCAAAAAATTTGAAAACCTGGGTGAAATGGACAAATTAGTAGAAATTATAATCTTTCAAAACTCAGTGAAGGAGAAGCAGAAAGCCTGAACAGACCAATAACAGCAGACAAAATTGAAGCAGTAATCAAAAAACTCCCAGCACACAAAGCCCTGGACCAGATGGTTTCACAGGAGAATTCTACAAAGCATTTAGGGAAGAGCTAACCCCTATCCTTTAAGACTGTTTCAAAAAATTCAAAATGATGGAAGACTCCCAAGCTCTTTTTATGAATCCAGCATCATCCTAATGCCAAGACCAGATAAAGACTCAACAAAGAAAGGAAACTTCAGGCCTATATCACTGAAGAACGGACACTAAAATTCTGAAAAAAAAAAAAAAATTTGGCAAACCGCATCCAACAATACATTAAAAAGATCATACACCATGGCCAAGTATGATTCATCCCAGGGATGCAAGGATGGTACAATATTCACACATCAGTAAATGTAATACATCACACAAACAAAAGCAAAGACAAAAATCACATGATCATATCCATAGACGCTGCAAAAGCATTCAATAAGGTACAGAACCCATTCATGATAAAAAAAAACTCAGCAAAGTGGGAATAGAGTGAGAATTCCTCAACATAATAAAGGCCATATCTGAGAGTCCTACAGCCAACATCATACTCAATGGGCAAAAACTAAAATCTTTTCCACTAAAATCAGGAAAAGACAAGGTGGTCCAATTTCACAACTTCTATTCACTATAATATTGGAAGTTTTAACCACAGCGATTAGACAAGAAAAGGAAATAAAAAGCATCCAAATTGGAAAGGAGGAAACAAAACTATCATTGTTTGCAGATGACATGATAGTGTACATAGAAAATACTATAGACTCTGCCAAAAAACTGCTCAACCTAATAAATGAATTTGGCCAAACAGCAGGATACAAAGTCAATATCCAGAAATCAAAGGCATTTTTGCATACCAACAATGAAACAGCAGAAGCAGAAATGAAGAAAAATCATATTTGATATAGCCAAAAGAAAAATAAAATACCTAGGAATAAACCTAACCAAGGAAGTAAAAGACCTATACTCAGAAAAATACAAAACAGTGAAGAAAGAAATCAAGGAAGACACAAACAAATGGAAACATATACTGTGTTTGTGGAACAGAAGAATCAACATCATCAAAATGTTCATACTCCCCAAAGCAAGGTACAGATTCAATGCAATACCTATTAAAGTACCAATGGCATATTTCACAGACATAGAACAAACACTTCAAAAATTTATATGGAACCATAAACGACCCTGAGTACCTGCTGCAATTTTGAGAAAGAAGAGCAAAGTAGGAGAGATCACAATACCTGATACCAAACTATTACAAGGCCACTGTAATCAAAATGCCTTGTACTAGCATAAAAACAGGCACGTGGAGTAGTGGAACAGAACACAGATCCCAGAAATAACTCCGAGTCTCTATGGTCAATTAATATTTGACAAAGGGGGCAGCAACATAAAATGGAGTAAAAATAACCTCTTCAACAAATGGTGTTGGGAGATATGGTCAGCTACATGCAAACAAAATGAAATTCGAGCACCAACTGACACCATACACAAAAATAAATTCAAGGTGGATAAAAAAATTAAATATAAGTCATCACACCATTAAAGTCCTAAAGGAGAACGTAGGCAGGAAAATCTCAGATATTTCACGCAGCAACATTTTTACTGACATGTCCCCCAGAGCAAGTGACATAAAGGAGAGAATAAACAAATGGGATGTCATCAAAATAAAAAGCTTCTGCATGGCTAAAGAAAACAGTATTAAAATAGAAAGCCAAACAACCATATGGGAAAACATATTTCCTGGTGATACCTCAGACAAGGGTTTAATCTCCAAAATATATAAAGAACTTGCGTGACTCCACTCTAAGAAGACAAGCAACCCCATTAAAAATGGGAAAGGACTTAAACAGACACTTCTCTAAGGAGGACATACAGAGGATGCAGAGACACATGAAAAGATGCTCAACATCGCTAGCTACCAGAGAGATGCAAATTAAAACCACAATGAGATACCACTTCACACCAGTCAGAATGGCCACCATAAACAAAGCAACAAACAACAAGTGTTGGAGAGGTTGTAGAGAAATGGGAACCCTAGTACACTGTTGGTGGGGTTGCAGACTGGTACAAACACCATGGAAAACGGTATGGAATTTACTCAGAAAACTAAAAATGGATCTGCCTTTTGACCCAGCAATTCCACTGCTAGGATTATATCCTAAGAACTCTAAAACACCAATCCAAAAGAACCTGTTCACCCCAATGATCATAGCAGCAGAATTTACAATAGCCAAGTGTTGGAAGCAACCTAGGTGCCCATCAGTAAATGAATGGATAAAAAATTGTGGTACGTTTACAGAATGGCATTCTATGCAGCAGAAAGAAGGAAGGACTTCCTACCTTTTGCGACAGCATAGATGGAACTGGAAAGCATTATTCTAAACTAAATAAACCAGGTGGTGAAAGACAAATACTATATGATCTCACCTTTAACAGGAACCTAAACAACAAAACAAACAAACAAACAAACAAAATGTAACCAAAGACACTGAAATAGAGAACAGGCTGACAGTGACCAGAGGATAGAAGTGAGAGATTTTCAGGGAAAAAGGAGAAGGGTTTACAGGAAAAAGTATGAAGGATACATGGACGGAAACTAGGGGGAGTGAAAATGGGAGGGAGGTTGGGGAAGGCTGAGGCGGGTGGGCTGGGATGTGAGTAAAAGATGGAAAACTGTACTTGAACGACAATTAAAATAAAAAAAGATAAAGTGCAAAAAAACCTGTTGCATATTTACGAATTGGAATGCTATGTAGCAGAAAGAAAGAACTCCTACCCTTTGCGACAGCATGGATGGACCTGGAAAGCATTATGCTAAATGAAATAAGCCCGTCAGTGAAAGACAAATACTATACGATCTCACCTGTAAATGTAATCTAATCAATAAGACAAATAAGCAAGCTTTGTTGGCTATTTGTCATGTGAGTCTGGGATGTAAGTTCTGCAAGTAAATTCATTATTGCCATCAGGTTTTTGGCAATTGCCACAGTCAGAAGGACACTGAGAGGGAAACAAAAACCAGGCTTGCTTTGCCTGAGAAATTAGGGACTGATTGTGGAATTTGATTGCAGGGTGCTAGGAAAAATCTGCTTCCAAACAAATCCACTCCTACCTGCTGGCAGTTGCCTGACGTGCCAGTCAAAGTTCAGTCCAAGGTAGGCAGGGTGTGAGGGAGGAGGACAAACAAACCAAAAAACAAACAAATAAAAAAACAACAAAAATCCCATTTTTTTGAAAGTAGAATAACCTGGAAATAGGGTTCTAATTTTGTCCTCTGTCACTATATAACCTTGGGCTAAACCATCTTCTATCTCTGAGCTTCAGTTTTCTGACACGTACAACTCAGGTTCTTGGACGAAATGGCCTTTACTTTTTGACAAGGAAAAATTATTTATACAAGGATGTCTGGGTGACCACAGACAAGGAGTCTAGGATTAAAAGCACTAGGGGTGGTCTCGAATGACCCCCTCTTGTGTGTGATAGTTAGTAACGGATAGATACGCCCCATCATTTTTTTTTAAATCTTGCAACCATGTATGGCATGAATGAAAACTTTGTTGTAATGTTAGGGAAAAGAGAGGGGTAAGAAGGGAATGTGAGTGTACTCTGCTGATTAAAAGAAGGCAGGAAATTGAGATGTTTTAAAAGTGTGATTCTAAAATGGTAAAATAAAGGGGCTAAGGTAAAGTGTTAAATATTAAGTGGTGCAGTATACTCAGCCACCCCTGGAAGCTCCATGCAACTGAAGCTTTGCAATATGTTTGGCACAAGCAATCCCATGACAGGGACTATTCCAGTTTGGCTGGAGTATAAGGTGAGTTGAGAGCTAAGACAAGAGGTAAGAGGACTAAGAGTTGTGAGTGAAAGTGATTTCTCATTTATTGAGATCCTTCTATTCCACAGGGCAGTTTACCAGGATAGTAGAAATAACAAGTCTTCTAGTAAAAATGCCACGGTTTTCCAAATAATGCAGCCACAATATTGGACGACTAGAGTTGCTTACTCTTCACGGCTAACTCCCTTGAAGACCCTATGCACTGACCTTTGCCTTATTTTCCCCTTCTATAATGTCATCCAAGAATCCTTATTTCAGGAACTTGGAAGATGGCAGTGAGATAGGTGGGAGCAGAGTCCACTCCCCACTGGACATGGGTGGAACACCTAGCTGATCTTCCGAGGAACAAAGTGAACAGCCAACGATATCCCAACTTATATGAAGATAGGAGGCCAACACTGTAGAGGATGTTGAAAAATCAGACAGTAAGGAGATTGCTTTGGGACAATAAGGTCCCTGGGACCAGGTGGCTGCTGCAGCCCCAGGCCTGCACCCTGCCAGGTCTGCCACAGGATTCTTGGGAGAGAGCCAGGTCAACTGCTCCCTCCCCTGCCAAACAAGGTTTGAGCAGCACCAGGAGGGACCTGGATGCTTGAAGTCGTAGTGGGGGAATAAGGACAAAGTGGCAAACACACAGGTGTGGTGTACACCCACTGAGACTGTGGACGAAGGGTGGGAAGAGTTGGGGCACAAGGGACCCTGACCTGGTCGGTCCCTGCTCTGGTTGGAGAGTTGGGCTGTGCAAGAGGCCAGGCGTTTTTTAGGAACAGCAGGCTTGAGCAGGAGGAATTTTTTCAAAAAGAAAAAAAAGAGGCACTGGGTGGCTGTTTAGGGAACTGTCCTGCAGCAGCCGCCCCCACCTTCCCCCAGCTGCGCTCCCCATAGCCTCAGCCATGGGCCTGCCTCTGCTGCCAGGACCACATCTGTGCCCCTACCCTAACCCCAGCAACAGCAAGGGAGGATACCCAACTGAGCCTGTGACCCCAGTGGTGCACCACTGACCCAACCACCCCCCCACTCTCAAGGCTGCTGCTGCAACAGTGGAGATGGGTGCCCACCAGACACCACCACGCCATGACTACTTTCCTAGCGCTCACGTCTGCATCCCCTGGGACAGAGTGTGCCTGACCCTGCTGCCCAGAGGCACCATGCGTACAACCACACCACCCTAGTCACTGCAGCAGCAGCAGAGACCTTGTGCTCACACCAAAAGCCCAGGGGAGAGCAGGCACCTGACCCTGCCACCCAGAAGCACTGTGCACCTGACCCCACAGCCCTGGCAGCAGAGGAGGCTTGTGCCTGCTTCCACTGCAACCATGGAGATGCTCCCACCCAACTGGCCAACTGGCACTAAAAGGAAGGTGGAGATGACCCCTCTAGAGGAGAGCAACAGGGCTCAAGGAGTCAGCAATCCCCAGAAAGACTTAACTCAGTGGGGGTGCTGAACTATCCTAAAGAGAATCTGAGAGTCCTTAGCATCTCGGAGAGCAAAGAGTGAGAAGGTGGTGTGTGAGTTGCCCCTAATTGGTGCACCTCAAGGACAGCACAACTGGTGGAATGAAGGCATGGGCCAGGCTCAGAAGGGCATTGGGGGCCCAGCAGCAAACTGAGAAACTGGGCTGAAGTCTGGGCAACTGTGAAGATTGTGGCTCAGACCTGGCCCCACATCCCGCAAAACCACAGGAAGGGAGAAAAGTGAAACCAATCCCCCCTCAGCCTGCTGAAGCCAGGAAGACCAGTAGAGCTGGCTTGGCCATTTTAAAACCAGCAGGACCCTTTCTTTCTTCCTTCCTTCCTTCCTTCCTTCCTTCCTTTCTTTCTTTCTTTCTTTCTTTCTTTCTTTCTTTCTTTCTTTCTTTCTTTCTTTCTTTCTTTCTTTCTTTCTTTCTTTCTTTCTTTCTTTCTTTCCCTTCCTTCCTTCCTTCCTTCCTTCCTTCCTTCCTTCCTTCCTTCCTTCCTTTCCTCTTTCTTTCTTTCTTTCTTTCTTTCTTTCTTTCTTTCTTTCTTTCTTTCTTTCTTTCTTTCTTTCTTTCTTTCTTCCTTCCTTTCTTTCTTTCCCACAAGTAAGAATAAAACCTGGAGCTGTGAAAGGACCAGAGTTAGACCCAAAGAGTGGTCATCCCAACTGAGACAAGACAAATTCACTTTGCTATTCCAGAGAACTTGCAAGTTATTGTACATTTGTATTATTATTATTCATCTTTTATTTTATTAGTATTTTTAATTTCTCTTTCTATTTAGTCTTTTTCACTTTGTTAAATTGCATTGTTTGACTGGTTTTCCTTGTTCTCTCTTTCAGAGTTTATTTTTAATTTTCCTTCTTCCAATTCACTTGTGTTCCAATAGTGCACTACTCTAGGTCGTTTACTTCCTATTCTCGTTATTCAGATCACATAGATTCTGTCCTATGATTGTTGCTCCATTACTATTGTAAATAATTGCTGTTCCATACAGTTGTAAATACTACACGGCACCCCTGCTGGATCTTATCTTAATTCACTATTCCCTGAACTTTATTACTATTGTGGTTATCCCTATTCTCTCACACACTACACCTATTTTCTATTCTTTACTCTCACTTTATCTCATAATCTGACCTCCTACATGTTCACTGCTTTCTAAATCCAACTCACAACCCTTCTTCCCCCAACAAGAGTTTTATTTTTTCCCCACCCTTTCCAAAAAGTGGCTAGTTTGGTGAAATATCACAGTTAACACTATACTTATCCAAAGGATATCCTAGCTCTTCCCTACATGTTGGAACTTCAAATACCATAGAATACACTCCTGCTGTCTTAAACCATTTTGTCTTCTGCCTCCAACTAATCACACAAAAGAGTAGGTGGGAGCTGTGAACACCAGTATACCTGGTAAAAGAGGACACCCACCAACAAAGGAACCACCAACAGGTAACAAAGGAAGAAGGTGAAGGAGGGAGTGGAAGCCACACTAACCTCCATGCAGGACCAATCTAGAAATACAACTAAATGGTGGAGAAATTACCCACAACAAACAACTGAACAATAGTGAGAGAAAAGCCTCAAAACCTCATACAGACAGAATAATCAGCTTCAACATAACCTGTCCACAGCTGCACAACATCTAGCATATTTCTCTCACAGGAGGCCATAGCCTTACCTGTCCTTAGTCCCTTGCCAGATGCCATGATAGTGGAAGAGTCCACCCTTTCCCCAGATCTCTTGACTACCTGTGGGACCCTTGGGTTCAACTGAGTGAACACCACTGGGAGTTTGTACACTACAGGTTTTATTGTCAACATTATACAAATTCCTGTTTTCCATCCCTGAACCAGGGATGTCCATGATAAAGGACAAGACCAAAGGGCCAGTACAATTGACAAAACTTCAGGCAGTCATCTTAGCACCAAACCTTATGGCCAGTAAATGACCCTATCTTTACATTTTATAAACCCTTGGGCTATTGCCTAAGACCTTCACCTTTGGAGCAAAGAACTCTGGGAATCACTTTCCTCACAGATACCCAGAATGTTATGGATTAAATTATGTACCCCCAAAATTCATATGTTCAAACTCTAACCCCTAGTGTGACTACATTTGGAGATAAGGTCTTTGAGGAGGTAATTAAGCCTAAATGAGGTGTTAATGGTAGGGTCCTAATCCAATAGGACTGGTATCCTGATAAGAAAAAGACATGACACCAGAGTGCACTCTCCCTCCACATGCATATGAAGGACCACATTAGGTCACAGAAAGAAAATGATTATCTGCAAAGAACATAGGTCTCACCAGAAAGCAACCCTGATGGCACCTTGATCTTGGACTTCTACCATTAGAACCGAGAAAATAAATTTCTGTTGTTTAAATCACCCAGTCTGTGGTATTTTATTGTGGCAGCCCTAGCAAATATTAGTATGCATAATGTATGTCTCTACTTACACAGTTAATTCTTGTTGTTTGTGATAGTTATGTTGTATAAATTCACCATGAGCACTGAATTTGTGAGTAATAAAGTATTGCTCCTAGGGGAAATACAGTTATGTTCCTTGAGCCTCTGATCACAACAACATTTAATCAACCAGTTAATGTCAAGCTTGTCTTATGTGTATCTCTTTTTAAAGACACCTTGTTTGATGTGTATTTTTATTCATTTACATTGATATTTAACATGTATTGTTGATTCATATACATTTAACTCATTTACAATCACTGTAATTCATGCCTGAAACTGTATAAAATACATGACAGCCTTCTTGTTCTTAGGAACACTAGACAGGAACTTGGCACTACAGTTGGAGGCCATTTTAAACAATAAAATCACCAAAAAAGCACAGAAATGTAAACAGCATGACACTAAATATACTGCTGAAAAGTCACTTGTTAACAGCATGACAGCTGAACACAAAAAGGCAGAGCATCATCACCTTGTCTTATGTCAGCTGAGAATGTGTGCATCAGGTGATGCAAAATATTTGCAACTCTATACACGATAGTAAATGACCACAAAAGCACCCTGAGCATTAATTTTCAGGTTCCCAATAAGTTTTAGCAGTCAGGCAAATTTGAAAATGCAGAATCTGCAAATAGAGGGTTAATTCTATTAAGTCCACAGTGTAATGGGCTGTGATCTTATCTGCCCCGTATCCAATTTTGCGTGTTTGGCTAAGAACCCCTCTCTCGTCAATGGAGTAAATAAGAGGTGATCAAAACAGAGATATAGAGTGACAGGTAAGACACAAAGCATAGACATGAGAGACACCTGTTTTTATTTGGATTTTAGTCCATTTTCAGGGCATGTGTTTGAGGGGTGGGGGTGCCCTTTTTGATGTCACTAATAGAATTATTGACTCAGCTTCACTGGGGACCCAGACAATGCAATCTATGGCTGCATATATATGTGGCCTGAGATAATGCACTTTCCTATTTACTCTTGTGAAATTTTGGAAGACACAAGCTTTTATCTAAGTTTGTTTTTAAGTTTGGGTTTGTGAATAGCTGAAGATATGTTAGTCATCCATTTGCATGCAGATCACATAGAAATATGTATTTGGAGTGGAGACAAGATCCTGAGCACATGGATAACACCTGGAAACAGGTGTGGAGGAAATGCACTGCCTTAATTCAGGAATAGTTCATGTACACACTTTGTAATATTGCAAAATGAAATCTTACTAAAGATAACCAGGGATAAGTTTTTAAAAGGCAAACCAGAAATGAATATGTACCCAGGGGAAGCACATGGGTAAGGTTCCAGGCAGACAGCTCCACAATGCCTATAACTCTGCATATCAAACCATGGCAGCAAACACATGCAAGTGTGGACACATGCACAGATTTGCAAGGACTAATGTTCCTTGACCAATGTGTTAGAAAACCCAAGAGTTACAGGGATGTCCAGGACTTGTTTTTATTCACATGCCCCTCTGGGGGAGAAAAGGTCTTGCTGTAGGTCTCAGGTGTCTTGTGTGAGCACATCAGAAACTTTTGGAAAGGCTAGCTCTCTGCGGGGTTATGGCTAGACACTTACATGTTCTCACCTAAGACATCACCTCCGGGATGTAAGCACATGATTAGTAAGAGAAATACCCATTCACAGAATGAATGTCTTTGAGAATATAGTCCCTGAGGTCCAAGAATTTGAAATAGCTTTGTTGGGTGAGGGTCAAAAGTTTCTGCTATATGGGCAAGGTTCTGTCTCTGTATCATATGACATACACCCAGCTTTAAAACAGAGGTGTACAAGAGCAAGATTGACATGGATTTGACAACAAAATACCTGGTCCCAGACCAGGTAGGCAAAATGTAACTTTGAGCTAGGTAATGTAGAGTGATTAGTTCAGGTCAGTAGGGCAATGAAGATGGAGATTACTTTTCCCATGCAATTAGTTGGGGGCCCTAGAAGGAGGACCCCCTATTAATCTCAAAAGCTGTGTCCATGATGATTGTAGTGTGTGGCTCTTTAGGGGGTGGAAGTAATGGATTTTTTCTGAGGGCTTCCTCCTCCCTGAGTCTTCCCCCTTGACACTTAACAGAATACTCTCCACTACCCCTTCATCCTTCCTTGTAAAATGGACCCAGTCTTCATACCCCACCATGGATAAAGACTGGTGCTGGAAGAGTCTGCCTTACTGCTGTGCTTCTACCTGATTCATTGTGGAGAGAGAGGGAGCGGAGGGGAGAGTGTGTAAATATATAATTATACAGGTCTGCATGTTTGCAGGAGAAGGGAGGGCTTTTGAAAGTTGCCATCTGGGGTGATCTCTGCTATATGTTTTCTGAGAAACAATGTAGCATTTACTGTTAAGCAGTAACTTCTCTGTTTCAACAAAAACTATGTGAGTGAAATTGGTTCAAAAAGTTTTGGACAGGGTGCTGATGGGATATGTCCACCTGAGTGCAAATTTTGGAGGTAAGCCACTTTTAGACACTTGAGGTCTTTGCATTAAGTTGACTATAGCTGAGATACAGCAAGCCAGCCCCACTGGGTAAACTGACCAGTTTAAACTGACCAGTGGGACTTGCCAAGGTTCTATACTTCTGCCTTTCCAGATCCCACCTTCATGACCTGTGGAGACCTACAGTGGAGCATAAGAGTGCTCCCAACACCCAGGCCTTTTGCTTTCACCCTGGAGTTTCTCTCACCCTTCTGGCTTTATTTGCAAGAGGCCTCTGCTCTCTCCACACTCCCTTGTGATGACACCAAACCTGAAGTGCACACCCTGATGTGACTACAGGAGCACCTGATGTGACTACCTACAGAAATGGGGGTGCAGGCCACAGGGTGTTGTGCTTCTCAAGCTCGAATTTTCCGCTCCATCTGTCATGCTCTATGCGGAGGGCACTTGAGCACACATTTTGTGCATTCTGGTCACTCCTCACATTCAGTTTGTTCAAAACTGAACACATGATCTTCTCTGTCCAGTTAACCTCAGGGCCCAGGTCCTTGCCACTCTGTATCCCAAGCCTTCAACTCCCCAAAAGTTTTATTGGCTCTATGCCCAGAAAACATTGTAACTGCTTTTATTTCTCTGTTGATCACGTTTCCCCATGATCAGGCTGTGGGCATCTTGCTACTGAATTACTGCAACAACATCCCAACCTCTGGTTTCCTTAATGCCAGTGATAGCCCATTCAGTTCATTTAACACACTGAAGTCACTGTGATCTTTATAAATCCAGTCTCATTACTTCAGAAATTATTGATGTCATTATTTAACTGTCAAATGAAATCCAAACTTTTTTGGCATAGTATTCAAATCTCTAGAGCAGAAATGGGAAATGGAAAGGAAACTAAAGCACAAACCACTAGGAAACCAATAAACTACTTTCTTTTGATATTTTTTTCCAAGCCTTTCCCTTGGAAAGGGTAACTAGCCTGGACCATACAGCTTTAAGTGACAGGTAACCTATCCTGAGCCCATAGAATAAATATTCTCTGTTCCAGGGGTTGCTCAGGAAATCTAAATCAATGAGAGACAAAAGAAAGGGTATATTAAATAGAGGTTTTACAGAAGTTTGAACTAGATACCAATTCTAAAGGATTAATGAGTGTTAATGATTCACACTTGTGCAAATGAATTTAGGTCTTCTGAATAGCCAGTGACTTAACCCTAAGTAGCTCACAATGGTGAGCCTTTGGAACCTGAGAATAGATATGTAGGGCCCCCATGCTTGGCCCTTGGAGGCACCTTAAAAACCAAGGCCATAGCCCTGGGCCCTGATCTTTGTGGGTGGCTCACTTGATGGTTGATTTCCCTTTGCTCCATTCCTCTCTGAAGAATGTGAGGGGATAAGGTGTAGTGCATAGGTTACAATGTGTGTATATGGGAACGAGGAAGCTGGAGTTGAGAAGGTAGGAGACAGGTTCTCTCAATAATTACTCTACAAGTAAAGCAGTGCCTCATCTAGCTGGGGCCACTAGGGAGGCCAAGACTCTTGTAGGAGTGAGGGCTGAGTAGATGGGAATTCACATGTTGGAGCACAACTAGCTCTTCCTTGTATGATACCAATGTTTAGATCAATTGGGCCAAACACTGGTGGGTGTCATAGAAGTATCTACCTCATTTCCTCCTTTTCTTGTTCTTATGTGTCTCAGCAAAGGCTAACCAACAACCATTTAAGTACACCAAGCACATTCTTTCACTGTTTCAAGCCATCTCAGCAGGCATCCAGGGCCAGGAGGAGGGAACAGTGGCAAAAGCCGACCCCTAGCGATTGTCATATGAATAGTCTGCATTAACTCTGAGGCATGTTACCACCATCGTCCATAAGACTTTGATCTGTTTGTACCTGATGCCTAAGACAGCTTACATTAAGCTTTTTTTTTTCCTTTTTTTTTTGGCAAGCAGATCTGGGGTATATTAGAAAAGTTGGGTACCTGGATTGATCTGACCAAGAAGTAGATGAAAGGGGAAGTGCAAGAACAACTGAGGACTTCTTTAGACAGAAGGGAGCACTGCAGACTCTAAGTCTGGGGCTATTGTGTGTGTATGTGGGGTGTAGGGGATTCAGAACTTGAAGCAGCTGCAGTCTAAATGGAGCAGGTGGCAGGGATGATGGAAAGAGAACAAAGCAGAACACCATTGTGCAAGGTGTTCCTCTTACGAGCTAGCTTGTCCACTCCACTTGGTCAACAAACATAGCATGCTCTAGAGAGGAAACTCAGCTCAGGAATAGGAAAAGAAGAAGGTTAACACCTTCCAATAGCCTGTAGGTGCCACAGAGACAATGTTAAAGTTGCTGGGCTTGTTTTGGTGGGAGAAAATAGGAAGTAGGTAGAGATTTACAACTTGATTCTGGAATAGAGAGAGACTGCATAAATTAAGGCATGAATGTACAGATTTCACTTTGAACTGCATTTAACTGAAGGAGAAAAGATTCAGCAAAAAAAATGAGGGCACAACAGGGACAAGTAGAGAAGTTGAGAAAGAGAAAAGAGGGATGAAGGCAAAGAAGAATAGTGAGGATAAGAAGGGAAACACTTTCCACAGGTAAGTAGTAGTTCATGTATCAACAGTACTTAAAACCCATTCAAATAATCTCTTGCTCCACAGGAAATTTGAGCCCAAGCCCACCTTAGGTCTGTCAGGTCATCCTGGCAAGCAGGATACAGGCAGTGATACTTACCCCATGAGAGTTACTTACCCCCATACCTATTTCTCTTTTCAAGCAGGAAATCAGGTCAAGGGCTTCAGAGTTTAGGAACCCCTACATGTCTCTATGAGGCCTTCCACTAGACTCAGAATTAAATTTCTCTTTGTGTCTGAGTTGGAGTAGAATTTCAGTACTTAACCCATTTTTTATCCTCCCCTACAAGTTTACAGGCAAAGGCCTTAGCAACAGTGTCCTGTTCAGGTTCAAACAGGAGCTACATTTCTTCCTTGAGAAGGAAGGAGAAAGTGAGAAGAGGAAAAGGAAGAGGAGCCTGGGAAAACTACCAGAGCTGCTTCCCTCTGGGCAAGAGAAACCAGAGCCACAGTGTTGTGTAAAGCAGGTTCCTGAGGGCTTCACCCAGCTTAGCACCCCCATATTGTGTAGTAAAGCAATAAACAAGACATTGTTATTCCTTCATTCATCATTCCTTGAGCATTACAACTGTGGTACATATTAGGGAGGTAGAGGAGTTGAAGCAATGAAGTTTCTAAGAAGGAAGGAAGTAGTTACTTCCATTTTTCTTGCCTTCCTGAGCTGATTGGGTAGGGCAGTGACGGTACATGGGGCTGAGGCTATCACTCCAAATATGGATTTAGGCACCTTATCTGGAGGCTTACTGTCATAGTATGGCTACTATAACACATACCATAGATGGGTTGACAACAACAGATATATATATTTCTTATAATTCTGGTGGTTTGGAATTCCAAAATCAAGCTGTCGTCCATTTTGGTTCTTCTTGAGAACTCTCTTCTTGGTTTGTATATGTGCTTACACAATGAAGAGAGAGTTCTGGTGTTTTTTCCTCTTCTTATAAAGGTATGAATTTCATCATGGGGAGCCCACCATCACGATCTCATTTAAGGGTAATTATCTCCCCCAAACCCCACCTCCAAATACCATTACATTGGGAGTTAGGCCTTCAACATATGAATTTGCAGGGAAAACAAACATGCAGTCCATAACATTTTTTTCAGTATCATTTTAGAGATGTGAGAATACTTTAGCTAAGTTCTCATACTGATAATTGCTAGCACATAAGATGACCCCTCTGGACAGATAAATTAGAAAACTTTTCCTTCCTCTGGGCTTCATCTCTGTGCCAGGACACATAGCGTGGTGATTGCATTTCTGCTCCCACTTGATCTTTCACCTAAGGTCCTTTGGACAAAGCTCTGTGCTGAACTTTTATGGTCTCTAGGATTCCACCAAAAGGGACAGAATTACATGAGTGGCACTGAATGTTCTAGAATGAGAAGTATAACACTGGGATTGGTGGAAGACCCTGACAGCCTTGTCTTGCTACATGTTGTTAACTGCCTAACAGAGGTTCCATCCTCTAAAGCTATTGGGGAGCCTGAAAGGTTATAATAAAGAATTGTGTTTATAGAAGTCTCTGTCATCACATTGCCATTTGCTAGGGCTTATTCACAATATCCCTGAATACTAGAGGCTGGGCTACACCTTAACATGAAGACCATTTACATCTCAGTTGTTATTCAGATAATTACTGTCAATAACTTGTTTTCTGAAACATTCAGGTTGGAGTAACACTTTTCTCTCTTTGCAGTTCAGATTCTGGACATGCATCCTGCAGTGAAGGAAGCAGACTGAATCAGGAGGATCACACATGTTCCCAAAGCAGCAATATGATATAATATGCAAAGGATAATGTGGCCTTGTCACAGAGCTGGTTTTAGGACGCTTTGAGCCAATAGGGAATAAAAGTTTATATGTGCATAGAACCTTACAGTTTAGCATTTATTGTTTTAAAATCCATGATCATATTTGAATCCCACCAGTGGACATGAGGGCCTGAAAAAAAGCCCCAGGGGGAAGAAACACTCTCAAACACATACTCACACATTCAGTTATACTTACACATTAAATCTATAACATACACAAGCATTCTAACACATTCACTTACACAAACACACTAATATGTTGACACATTCACTCATGAATGCAATTCATGTGCTCTTACATTTTCACATTAACATGCTCACACACGTATATAATTGTACATTCACACACAGACTCATATACTCATATTTACTCACACATGAACACACTTATACACATGGACATACCCACATATTCACTGAAACAAGTGTGCTTGCACACATATACATTCACAAATCACTCACACATTAAAAAGTTCACACACGAAAATATACACATTTGCACAAATAAACATGCTCACATGTGCATGCACATTACCTCAGTAACACACAAAAACATACTCACACAAAGATACAATAACATACACTTGCAAACTCACACAGTCACTTGCACAAAAACATGCTCATATACACTCATACTCATACATTCACTCATAAGCATGATTTCACTGATACTTTCTTTCACACAAAAATTCACTTATTAAATCACACATTTATTCACACTGGTAGATATAGACCCAGCCACTCTCATAGGAACACACTCATGCATTCAATGATACACAGGAACATATTCTCACATTTATTCACATATAAGCATACTCATACTAATATCCTCATTTATACAGGCATGCTCAGATATTCACTCATACACATGGATGCACTCATGACAATCACAAAACATTATCACATTTGTTCAAGCTAAGACACAAACCTACTCCTGCATTCACTCATAAATGAGCATGTTCATATGTCAATTAACACATGGATGCAATCACATATTCACTCACATATATTAACATAGTTTAACCTGCACAGTAATACATTTTAATATGATCAAACATACACTTGCATGTCCATGTACACACATATCTATATTCACACATTCATTAAATGAACATATTCACATTTTATTATGCTCATACAAAAACCTCATGAATTTACTGACATGAAGAAAAATGTTCACATAAATTCACATACATTTATTCATACATAAACATGCTCAGACGACAGTCACAACAACATTAAGACATTAACATGCTCACACAACAACATTCACCCACATGAACTTTCTCACAAATTAATTAACACATTTAGACACTCACATATAATTACTTCAGTTAAAATTGTACATTATCATGCTCACATACATGGACTTGCTTACACATTTAATATCATGCAGAAAAATACTCATATTTTAATGCTTTCATACACATCAACTTGCTCATGCATTAATTTATACATCGATATGCTCACATACACACACTCAGATGTGAATGAATATACTCTATTTGCACCCAAACTTTCACAGATACTTGCACAGTAACATTCTCAAAACACAATTATGTTCACATTTTTATTCATATAGTTCAGGTTCACACAAGATAATGCTCAGATATACATTCATATGTCAACATACTTAAACATTAACATTTCCAACACAAAACTTACGAACACATTCTGTCACTCAAAAATGTACACTCTCACTTTCACTCACATTCACATAACACACACATATTCTCATGGATTTACTCACACATGGGCATGATTGCACACTCACAGACACTAGCTCTCAGCATTCACTCACTCACATACACATGGTTTCACATTTACTAAAAAACAGGAACATGCTCATATACATTTATGTATCACTCATGTATGAACCAGTGCATACACATGAACAACTTTGCATAATTACACAGTGAACAAGCTCATTAACATATATGCATGTGAATGAACATTCACACACCCCAACACACACACATAAACATGAACATACTAACATTCATAAATTTCAGACATATACTTGAACACACAAACATTTACTTCAACAGTTAAATATTGTCAGACTAGTAAACTCTGAAACATACAAGTTCACACACAGATAAGATTATATTTACTCATACAACCTCTGTAATACAAATTCACATACACACTCACAGTCACTCACACTTGCATATAAACACACATAGATGTGCTCATACTGTCACACACACAATAACATGCCTTTAGTCACACACAAACATGCTCACATTCACTCGCACAAATATACGCATTAACATGCCCCCCACAGAAACATGATTTCATATCCATTAACTCACACAAATATACTTCTATATTCAATCAAACTTGTATTTTAATATGTGCTCATATAGATATGCTTATGCATTTACTGACATAAACATTTTGTGCATCAATTCAAAACAAATACACAAAAGTACAAATAGAAAGTACAATTCTCTCACACTCACTTCTGAACACACATGGATATGCTTATACAATCACTCAAACACATGATCATGCTCACATTTATACTCACACAATCACTTTTGCACAAATGTGAACATGTTTACATAAACACACGATGAACCTACTTTTAAACTCAAATGTATACTCATGAACACATTCATGTTACATGATCAACATTCAAAGAGACATAATAATATACATGTACTCATGCATTCACTCACACGTGAACAAGTTCACACAAATGAACAGTTATACATTCTTTCACAGATGAATATGCTCACATCATGCACATGATCACAAATTTACTCAAACATGGATATACAAACACACAAACTCACCTTAACATACTCTCACACACATTCATGTTCACATATATCCACACAGTTACACATTCATTCACTCACATGAACATGAACATGGTTTATTCCCATTCATAGACACACACACTTCATTCAAACATACAAATAAACTCAAGGCAACATGTTTATACATTCACCCACACACCCACATATGCCTCATCTACTGTTACTCATACATTTATTCTCATGTGTGAGCATATTCATACTTAAGATGTCCATACACTCACATGCACAATCATATTCACAAACATGGTTACAAATTCATTTACACACATAGACATTCACATATAATCATTTGCACGTACCTGCACATAAACATGCTCACATATACAAACATGGTCACTATTCACTTACATCAATAGTATATTCTTCACATGAACACACTAGCAAATTCACTGAAAAAAAGAAATGCACACACTAAAATTCACCAAATAACATTAAAACATAATAACTTAAAGCAATATTGTCAAAAACTTACTGTCACACAGACACACTCAAATACACTTACATTCACATGGTCATACATTTACATACTCAAATATGCTTAAACATTCATTGACTCAAACAAACTTGCTCACATATTCATTCACTAAAATGGAGATGCCCACAAATTCACACACATATTCAAGTATGCTCACATGTAAAACACACAGTAACTCACATATTAGCACACTCACAAACAGGCATACTCACATATTCACTGACTGACAAATATGCCCACACTAACCATAAGGCTTACACTTTCATTCATGCATATGGTACATTCAGATAAATTCATACATACATCTACTCATTTAAATATAATCACATATTGACATGCTTGCACAAACATGCTTACAAAGTCACATGAATATACTCATGAACTCATTCTTACAGGAATAGAAATATATACATTCAGATGCTTCTTTATGCCACTTCATTTACGCATGGATATTGACCTAATCAAAACAGTCTTCTCCATATACACTCGCAGACATGCTCACATCCACCTAAAGGTCCAAAGCTTATTCACATGTAGTTACACTCACATGCACTCCCAGTCACATGGTTATGGTGTACTCACACAAGATTTTTCAGAAGTTAAGATCACACAAATGAACCTAGTACATATTCACTGCCTCAAATAAATATACTAATATTCATGCATACATTGACAAATTTCAGATATATACTCGAACACACAGACATTTACTTCAACAGTCAGATATCTTTGTTACACTAGTAAACTCTCACATGTACAAGTTCACATGTTCATTATCATGAATGTACAGGCCCACAAATACAAACACATACATTCACTCATATTAACATACAATTCACTCATTCAAAATACACACTGACCTAATCACCCCCACACATAAATATGCATATATTCCCACTGCACACTCACATACTCAGTGAAACAAACTTGCTCACACCCCAGTCACATGAGTATTATCATGCATGCACTTATGCATGTGAGCAGGATCACAAAATCACTCAAAACAGACACACTCTTGATGTTAATATACAATCACAAATTCATTAACCATGAAAAGTATCATTGTTACAAACATATATGATTATATATTCTCCTGCATATGAATATGCTTACACTCTCCAAGAGGATCACAGATTTACTCAACACATAAAAACATAGTTTATCATGCGCAAACTCACAAATCACCTTACTAAAATGCAAGTATATTCACACAATAACAAGATCACACACACTCAGTACACATGAATATAATTATATGCATACATGCACTTACAGAAGCCCTCATACATATGTCCAAACACATGTATTCACTTTAAACAGAGGTATTTACTCAATAAAATATTACCAGTCACCCAGAAGTTCACACATACATTGTCACACACAGAGATGCTCACCCACATACATACACTTATATTTATTCACTAAGAACACATCACTGTCACTTAAATGTGTTCACAAATTCACTCACATATATACAGATATATGAACATGGACATGAACATGCACACTGACACATTTATTCTTTCACCAAAACATGCTCAAATATTCAATCAATCATCAAATTCACTGACAAATTCACTGACTTAAGGACACACATACAGGGTGGGGCAAAAGTAGGTTTAAAGCCATGACTACATAGAACACAGAGTTTATTCTCGTATTATTGTTTATTAATTATTGTACTACTTTCCATATGAATGACTGTAAACCTACTTTTGCTCAACTGTGTTTATACACTCAGATATTCCCATTCATTCATGCACTTTCACCAGCACATTAACAAAAATCTCAAGAACATGCTCATATAAACACTCAAAAGCAGAGATGTTTTGTACTCAAGTACATACCAATACAATGCTCACCAATCACTAAATACGCATACTCACCCATTAACAAGATCAAACAAATGAACATGACACACATTATGTCACATGAATGCACTATTTCATGTACAGGCACACTCATGTTCATTCACAGCCACAGTTCATTTACTAAAACACACATACATTGTCAAATTTAATAATTCATGTAGACATACATACACTTATGAGGGGGATACCAAAAAACTGGAATTATCTTTTTGAGGATGGACCACTTGTAGTACAAGCTTCCCCTGCCAAGTGAGTGTTCTAGGAACCCATCTGTATCAGTGTACCAGCTGGAATTTTTGTGAGAGGCTGCATTTGGCTTCAGTGAATTTTTTTGAAGACTCTTTCAATGTGTTTGCACATTTCATATTGGGCTATTTATGAGCGCACCTGTTGGGAACTGCCCTGCCTGGTTTCAGAAGCTGTAACCCCCCATGGCTAAGGCTGACTGAGTGACCTTCAGACTGTGATCCACTAAGGAGACAAAGCTTATCTCCCTGGCAAGAGCTCTGCTTTTGCTTCATCCATAACTGCCACCCAATTCTTGGTTGGTTAGCTAATGTCAGGTAAGACTCCTTCAAGGGAGGGGTCACCTAAAACAGGTACAATCATGTGGGAGGCCCTCAAGGAAGGACTTGGGGGGGCTACAGCAAAAGGGGGTGATGGTCCCTGACCCCTCAGCTATCCTGACATAGCCTGAGTCCTCATTCTGTCTGAGAGAAATTTCCTATCTCTTGGCTGTCTTGCTGACTCTGCCTGACTTAAGCCTGCAGCAATGACAGAGGGTGGTGCAGTTCTGTGCTGAAAACAGCAGGCACCCTGGGTGATCAGGCCTAAGAAAGAATATATAAAATCCTGTGAAGCCTGCTTTGCTAAGAATGCTCCCATTTAAATGATAAGGGTCCAAGCAGGAAATGAGTTTGTTTCCCAAAGTTTTGTAGCCCTTTAGCTGACAGACCCTGACTCAGAATAAGCCCTCAGAGTTCTTTGTATGTTATCTATTGTTTGATCCTTGCTGCCTGACAATGATTAAAGAGCTTTACCTGTATTCCTGTGTAAAATGAACCTAATAAAAGCCATTGAGGAAGGGGCTCTTGGCCCTTCTCCTTTGAGAGATCAGCCACCTCTCCTTCCCAAGCAGATCATGTCTTGGTAGACTTATTCTCATCTGTGGCGGACAGAGGGCTCTGTGGGCAGAGCCCCCCATATGCACCTGCCCACGCTGAGCATTCAGTAGTTTTTTTAGCAAAAACAGCATGATCACCATGCTCCACCTTCCTCATTCAACCAGTCTTGCCCTAGCAACATTTTTAGTTGTCCTTTATGTAAAAAAGTTCTAAAGAGACACGTTTTGCCAATGTAGAAGACATGAAACAAAAAATGGCTCAGATTCACATTAATAGGATGATATAGAAACAGTCACTACACATGACTACAAACATACATGCAAGTGCTCAAACTCACTCATACAGAGGAGCACACAAAAATGTCTACTTTAAACAAAAATTAACACAAAATACAACTCTCACCTATAAACCAACTCACATATAAATTGTCACACTTTCTCACATACATAAACATACTGAGACATTCATGTACTTCCCAAACATGGAAGCATTCACACAAAAATGCTAAAAATTTATACATTTATGTAAATGCATTCACACCATACACACACTGAATCCCATTTACTCAATCACATCAATGTGCTCACAGATTCATTGACACAGGACCACAAATATATATATACTCAGATGCTCTATTCATCCCTTCACTTACATGTTCATATAACATGCTCAGAAACAGGAAAAAGATCCACTCACACAAAAATACACCCACACTAAACATGAAACTCACTCTCACTCATATATATATATATATATATATATATATATATATACTCACATGTATTCACATTCAAATTTTCACATTTCCCTTACACAATATACTCACACATTAACAAGCTGAAACAAACATGATATATATTAATGCATTCAAACCAACATGATATCATACAAACACATGCTCAGAAATTCATACACATATGAATACATAAATATTTACCTCAATATGCAAATGTTACATTCACACTCATGCACAAATACACATGCTCATATATTAGCACATTTACAATTCACTTGCTCAAATGACAAGCAAATTTACTATCACATGTGGACATACACATTCACTCACTCAAACATACATTTACACTTCACTTGTATGAAGATTATTACACATTCAGTCACATGAGTGAACATGATTACAAATTCACTCAGACACGTGGCATACTCATTACATTTTTATATACACAGTCACACATTCTCTTACCCATATCATTATTACCAGTAGGAATTTACTCACATTGGCACACCAAAACAAACATGCTCATGCTTACCAAGAAGCTGACAATACCAAGAAGCTCACAAATATCAAACTTAAAAATATATTATTCAGCCCTGACCAATGTAGCTTGGCTGGGCATTGTCCCACAAAGCAAAGGGTCACTGGTTCCATTCCCAGTTAGGGCACTTGCCTGAATTACAGGTTTGGTACCTAGTTGGGAGTATATGAGAAGCAACCAATTGATATTTCTCTCTCACATAGATGTTTCTCTCCCTCTCTTTCTCCTTGCCTTCCCCTATCTCGACAAATAAATAAATAAAATATTTAAATATATATAGTATTCACTCACACACATCTCCATACATTCTGTTATACAAATATATTCATATTCAGTTATTACACAAAAATCATGTATACAATCATTACACATGAATAAGCTAACATACAAGCAAATGCTCAGAAATTCACTCATACAAATGAGCATGCACAAAATATTCACTTAAGCATGCAGATTTCTTTACAATAAAATACTCTCACCCATGAAAAGGCTTACATTCTCATTTACTGATAGACATGCTCACATACACCTATTTATTTAGTAAAAAATCTTTCATATATTAATTCACAAGAATATGCTTATGAATTCATTTTCATATATAAACAGATACACACATGCCCACACTGATGCTTTCATTCCTTCCGCCAAATAAGCTGGCACATTCACTCACTCACATGACCATGTTTACAAATTTCCTCACAGGGAGATCCAAATATAGGCATTCCAATGCTCACACTTACCTAATGTATTTTCACATGTATTAACATGCTTACATATACCCTAGCATAAAAATATGCTTATGCTCACCACAAAGCTCAAACATTCATTAACACATAAATGAATTTGCATGCATTCAGTCACGTGCTCACATTTTACCCACACAGTATATGCTCACAGTAATTTGTTCACAAAATGAATGTAATACACATTCATATATTCAAACATGCTAATATCCATGCACATTAATACAAGATAATGCATACACATGAACACAAACATTTACTTTACCACTCTGATATTGTATACTAACATACTTTCAAATACAGAGATTCAAAAGTTCACTCTAAAGAATGTACATGCTCACATAATCACTCCTTTACATTATAATGCTTAGAAATCACTCGAGTGCATATACTGACAAATGGACTCACATATATAGATATACTCACATTTATGTACATATGCTTATAATCACTTACTCACACAAACATACCAATGCATCACTAATTCACATGAGTATTACCACATATTTAATCACACACATGAAATTATCATAAACAAGCACAGTGAAAATACTCTTTATTTAATATGTATGCAACCACACATTCATTTATGCTTACATACTTACTTGCATGCCAACATGCTTACACCCTCTTAGAATTTTACAAGTTTACTCTAACACATAGACATATTTGCATTCATCCACAATGTTCACACATTAACTTGCAGACATTTTCTCAAACATTAGCAAAATCATACCATACACACATATATTCATCACATGAACATGCTAACATATATGCACATGCTCACAAATTCAGTCATAAAGTTGAGCTCACACAAATATTCATTCACAAATTTACACACAATGAAACATTCTCCTCCTCAAATGGGCTGACACAGATGCTGTCCCTCCCACATTCGCATATGTACACACACTCTCATAGTTAGTTGCTCATAATATGTTGTCACCCATTGACTAACTCACAGAAAAATGCTCAAAATTCACTAAAATACATAGTCATACTCAGATATACTCACACACACTGTCATATTCTCTTCTTCAAACAAACATGTTTAAACATTCACTTAATTATACGAACATGCTCACAAATTATCTCACACAGGGACACAAATATGTCAGATGCTCCCATCACTTATTCACTCCCTTATTCACATTTACAAACAATCAGGGACATTGTCAATTAATTGTATACTTCATAGAAACATTTCTCGCATATAATGAAGCAGAAACTTTAAGCCTCAAGTGGATACACTTACATGCTCTTGCTCACATACATGTTCACATTACATAAATAATCACACATTAACAAGTTTATAAAAATGAACCCAATATTCACTTACACAAATGTGCTATCTTCCATACATATGCTTACAAATCCACATGTGCACATGAACACACAGGGACATTTACTTCAACACTAAAGTATTGTCCTATACCCACTCTAAGATACGTAGAATTTCACATATTCACTCCCACAGATGTACATGCTCACATACATACACATGTTCACACATTCACTGACTCTCTTTAACTTTCCTAACAATTCAATTCACTCACTCAAATTAGCATAGTGAGAAATTATGCATATATACATGCATTCACATCTGAACATTCACACATTAACTCATTCACATAAATTGCTTATACCTTCAATAATTCACAGTAACATGTTCATATATAACCTCATACAGACATGATTGCAAATTCACTCACATACATAGACAAATATATTTATACATGCAATGACACATTTACTTTTTCATAGAAATATGCCCCAATGTTTACTGAATTACATGAACATGCTCACAAATTCACTTAGAGACACAAATATGTATGCTTAGATACTTCCATTCACCCATTCATTTACACATGCATATTAAAATGCTCACAAATATGGACATGCTCATATACATACTCTCAAATAAAGATGCTCATAATCATCCAAAATTAAACATCCACTTGTACATAGATACATTCAAATACACTCACACTCTCACTGATCTTTGAATATACTCATGCATTAAGTTCACACAAATGAACATGGTACAAATACACATAAATATGCTAACATCTATGCATATCCTTGAAAATTAATACATACAAATGAACACACAAAAATTTGACATTCCAATATTGTCACACTAACACTCTCAAACATAATTTTGATACTCCTTTTCACAAATGTAGCTGCTCACATGCTCACGTATTCATCATTCACATTAATACACTTAAGATTTACTCACTCAAAAAATAAATTGGTAAGGTTATCATGCATAAACACTCATATACATCCATATTTATATGTTCATACACTCACTCTTTGAAACAAATACAGCACTGCACCACTTAATGATGGGATATGTTCTGAGAAGTGCATTCATCGTTAAGTGATTTCATCATTGTGCAAACATGATAGAGTGCATTTACAAAAACCTAAATAGTGTAGCCTACTATACTCCTAAGCTATAAGGTATAGACTATTGCTCCTAGGCTACAAACCTGTATAGCATGTTACTGTACTAAATACTATAGGCAACTGTAACACAACGGGAAGTTTTCGTGTATCTAAATATAACTAAACATAGAGAAGGTACAGGAAAAACATGATATAAAATAATTTTAGAAATGGTACACCTATGTGTAGGGCATTCACTATGAATGGAGCTTGCAGGACTGAAAGTTGCTCCAGGTGAGTCAGTGAATGCACGGTGAATGAGTGTTAGGCCTAGGACATTACTGTGCACTACTACAGACTTTTATAAACACTGTGCGTTTATGCTACACTAAAATTATAAAACAGCATGAGATTAAATCAAGCACAAGAAAAAATTAAGAAATTCAGAGATGCCATAAACATGCGATATCTGAAGCTACTGCCAGTGTTATCATAGTATACTGTTTTACAGGAAACATTTAAAAAAGGAGAGAATACACTCTAGAATAATGATAAAAGGTGTAGTATAGTAAATATATGAGTCAGTAACAGTCATTTATTATTTTCAAGTATTATAAAATCTACATAATTGTATGAAATATACTTTTATACAACTGGCAACACAGTAGGTTTATTTATATCAGAATCATCACAAACATACCATGCTATTGAGCTATGATGTTGCAATGTTACAACATCACTAGGTGATAGGAAAATTTCAGCATTATTATAAACTATTTTAATTGTTGTTCAACTACAGTTGTCTCAGTTTTCACCCCACCATGGCCCCCCACCCCACCTATGCCCACCTCCCTCCCTGGACCTACCCCCTTTGGCTTTGTCCATATGTTCTTTTTACATGTTCCTTGATGGTCTTTTCCCTTTTATCCCCTATTATCCTTTTACCCCCTCCTCTCTGGTTATTGTCAGTCTGTTCTTCATTTCAATGTCTCTGGTTGTATTTTGCTTTCTCGTTTGTTTTGTTGATTAAGTTCCACTTATAGGTGATATCATATGGTAATTGCCTTTCACTTCCTGGCTTATTTCACTTAGCATTATGCTCTCCAGTTCCATCCATGCTGTTGTGGGATGGCCCATCCTGTGGAGCCCTCCTGGCTGTCATGGATGAGAATAAGTTGTCTTGGATACAGTCTGTTGTTCAGGTATGAAAGGGGGCAGTGATTCCCTCTAGCGGAGAATGCTCTGAGCCCTTTCTCTGAAACTGTTTTTATTGGGCTCGGTAAGTGCAGGGATATACAGCATACATGCAAAGCTCATCATTCAATGTCCAAAGGCTGTGGTTATAAAAAAAACAGATATTATGTATAGATGACAATTGAAGAAACACAGAGATCATCTCAGGTCAGGGTCTGCAAGACATGCTAACTCCAGATGGTTGTAAAGCTGTATTTCATCACACAAGGAGTTCACTCTTTATGCTTTGAACTTAAACATCTGGTTTATATCAACAGGACTATTCCAAATCAAAGTAAGCTTCAAAGGATACAATGTAGTCTTCAGGCCTAATTTCCCATGGGAACCCTTGGTGTTAGTATCAGGTTACGCTTGCCACCTGCTTCCTGGCTTTCCAGTAGAGACTTACTGACCTCTTTCAAGGCCTACTAGTGCAAGGCTAAAGTCTCCAAAACCACACAAAGTCATCCCCAAAATGCTGTTACCTGGGTAGGAGTTCCTTCTTTCTGCTGTGTAGTAATCCATTGTGTAATGTACCACAGTTTTTGATCCACTCATTTAATGATAGGCACGAAGGTTGTTTCCAGCACTTGGCTATTGCAAATTGTCCTCCTATGAACATTGGGGTGCATAGGTTCTTTTAAATTAGTGTTTCAGGATTCTTGGGGTATAATACCAGCAGTGTGATTACTGGGTCAAAGGCAGTTCTATTTTCAGTTTTTTGAGAAACTTCCATACTGTTTTTCACAGTGGCTGCACCAGTCTACATTCCCAACAATATTGCACTAGAGTTCCCTTTTCTCCACAACCTTCCAACATTTGTTGTTTGTTGATTTGTTTATGATGGCCATTCTGACAGGTGTGTAGTGGTAGCTCATTGTGGTTTTAATTTGCATCTCTCTGATGGTTAGTGATGCTGAGCATCTTTTCATATGTCTCTGGGCCCTCTGTATATCTTCATTGGAGAAGTGTCTGTCCATGTCCTTTGTCCATTTTTTTTAATTAAATTTTATTTTAATTGTTGTTCTTATACAGTCTTCTGTTTTCTACTCCCATCCCGTCCCTCCGCCCCAGCCCTCCCCAGCTCCCTTCCATTTCCACCCCCCCCCAGCTTTTGTCCATATGTCTTTCATACTTGTTGCTCTAATCCCTTCCCCTTTTCCCTGGATATTCCTATCCCTCTCCTCTCT
>PVKU01008152.1:0-77673 GCA_004027475.1 Anoura caudifer
GATGTTGGGACATTTAAAGATGTCCTGGAGGTTCCTAAGCCTCTCCTCATTCTTTTGAATTCTTGTTTCTTCCTTGTTTTTTGTTTGGCTGTTTCTTTCTCCCTTCTGGTCCACTCCATTGATTTGAGTCCCAGTTTTCCTCCCATCTCTGTTGGTTCCCCATGCATCTTTCTTCATTTCACTTATTGTAGCCTTCATTTTTTCATCTAATTTGTGAGCAAAATCAACCAATTCTGTAAGCATCTTGATCACCAGGGTTTTGAATTGTGCATCTGATAGGTTGGCAATCTCTTCATTGCTTAGATAAATTGGCTCTGGGGCTTTGATTTGTTCTCCGGTTTGAGCCATTTTCATTTCTGGGTTTTTTGTTTGTTTGTTTGTTTGTTTTTGTCTAGTCGTGGCTGTTACATTGTGAGGGGTGGAGCCTCAGGTGTTCCCCAGGGCAGGACAGCCCAGTCGCTGGGTAGTGACACTGTATGTGGGGGTGGGGTCTGAGAGGAGACAATGGCGCTTGCTTTGCTCACTCTCAGATTCCAGTCCCTTTCACTGCTTCCCCTTTGCCTGGATTATCTGCGCGTGAATGTGGGACCACCCAGTCAGCCAGCTGCCGTGTTTGGCCTCACTGGTTCTGCACTGTTGCCACCCGGTGCCCGGGTTCTGCTAGTCGCCGCCTGTGCACCTGGGGGCTGCCAGCCGCTGCTGCCTGCGTGCCCGGTCCGCACCTCCGCTTTTTCCTGCCGCGACTCCGCCCCTCTTACCGGTCTGGATGAATCATTGTTGGACTTCCAAACAGTTTGATTTTCTGAGTTCTGGTTGTTTTCTTGTTTCTAAATCTTTGTTGTCCTTAATTTTGGTTGTGAGAAGAGGCACAGTGTGTCTGCCTATGCCTCCATCTTGGCCGGAAGTCTGCAAACCACTTTTGATGTGTTTGATTAGTCACAGTACCTTCTCCACACACTCTACAAATCTTTTTTTTTATTTCAGTTACATTTTTATCTTTCTTGAAATAATAAAGCATAATATGCTGAAAATATTGCTTAGTTTCTTCTATCATCAATATTAAAATGGCCACACAAAAATTCACCAGTTTTGATAAGATTTCTTTTACATGCAGGCTGATATGACAGCTGTCACAACACACTCTAACAAAATTGTTTCAAATGAAGTTAAATACAACTAAATGCTACTAGAGCCACCTTACAGAAAAACAAATGAACTTTTTAGCCAACCCAATAGATTTCACATATAAGAGAGATCATATGGTATTTGCCTTTCTCTCCTGATGCCCTTTCTACATCACTTTGGCCATCATTTTTTTTTAGAACAAATATCCTGACAAGGGTGAGTACATTTAGACAGTTGACAGGACAGAAATGGAGCTGTCCCAGAGAACTGGTGGCATACAGTCAATGTAGATCTCTCTTACCTGGTTATACCAAGAGACCAGGATCCATACATTGCCTTTGACTACCCAATAGTATCTAGTTGAGTCTAGCCATCCTCCAAAATATGTCAGCTTTCCAGATTACCAATACCTTTCTTCCTTGAAATTCCCAGGTCTTTGTAAGAAAATCTATCAGAATCCATTCATTAATTTGACATTATTTGTGAAACACATGATCTGCCAGGAAAGCTGCTAAGTGTCGGGGCTGATCATGTCCCTGCCCAAAGGACAGTTGTATTTCAGGAGAGGAAATAGGTAAGCAGAAAAGAGAGCTATAGTAGTGAAGTCAGAGAAGGCCTCATAGGAATAGACATTTGACCAGAGAGTTAGAAAGATAAAGCAGCTATGTTAGTCCGGACCCTCTGAGAAGCAGTAGCCTTGACAAGATTAAAAGGTACAAGGATTTTATTGGGGAGAAAATGCCTGTGTTGTAAGGACAGAGCAAAGGGGAAGGCTGAGACTGTCATGAGACTGTCATGAGACCATAATGCAAATCTGACCCCAGGTAAGGAGAGAGAGAGAAGGTGGACTAGAAGAATCCTAGGCTACTGCTGTGCAATCTAAGAAAGGTTCAGGAAAGCTGCCACAGATTCTTGGATCCAAGGGCAGCAGACAAAGGAATCCTCTGTCTCTTAGGAATAGGGCTGCCCAAGCCTCCCTACTACACTTAACTGCTGGTGGGGTACAGCCCTGGGAGCCCTGGTCTCAAAGCAAAATGGCTGATAAATTTCAAAGCATGGTAGTGAGGTCTTCATTCAGCCACACTACCTGTAGAAGACCATCTTGTTCTCACAGCTGCCATGAAAATCATGGGAAGAGCAAAAGAATGTGAGCTCTGTAGAAAGAAAGCAGTTTTGAATGGGTCCAGAACAGGAGAAGGTTTTGCAGCAAGTCCTGACCCAACATAATCACATTGCTTCTTAACAGCAAAATCTTTCATGGATTTTGATTTTTGAAAAAAAGAAAAAGAAAAACATGGCCACAGGTCACTTGTACTAACTGAGTACCCCTTCTTCTCAACTCTTGTGGTTCTGGTCCATGTTCAAATCAGTTTCCAGGTTCCAAATCAATTCTGTAAACCATACGTGGTAGAAAGTTTCTAAAATAGCTCCCAGTGATCTCTGCCTCCTCATAGTAATGCCCCCATGCAATCCCTTCCCCTCATGTATGGACTAAACTTAGTAACTTGCTTTTAATGAGAAGAAATAGCAAATTAACAATGGGCTATCACATTCTAAATTAAGAAAATAGGTCTGGCCCATGTAGCAAGGAACTAAGGAAGGCCTCCAACCAGTAGCCAATTAAAAACTGAGATTCTTAATCCAATAGCCTTTAAGAACTGAGACTTGTTAACAACCATACAAATGAGTCTGGAAGTAAATTCTTTCCCATTTGAGCTTTGAGACAGCTGTAGCCCTGGCCAACATCTTGATTACAACCCTGCAAGAGATCCTGAACCAGAGAACACAGCTACACTATGCTCACACTCCTGGCCCACAGAATCTGTGAGATAATAAATGATTCAGGGCTCCCTGGAGCAAGTGTCCCACTTCACATGTCTAGAATATGGACTGAAAAAAAACAGCATTTACCTGGGGTATAATCCCAGATTACCAAAATGTAAGAGATCAAGTACAAACACTCAACCATATTTAAGATTCTGCTCATACCATGCCTGCTAACACCTCACTGGTTGAAACCAGTCATGTAGGCACCCTAAAATCCAGGGGTCAGAATGTGCACTCTGCCTACCACCAGCATGGTAACAGTGTGGACATAGATTAGTACTACAGGGCCATAAAGCGCCGGGGTCAATACTTTAATCTACCACACACCCAGTAAATTTTCTTCTTAAATTATCTCTGATGGTGTTCTGTTCATTTGTAACCAAGAATCCTTACTGATACAATATATGAGACTAAAATGAAATAGTCAAATGGGAAAAATTGGAAATAGTATATAGGCCACAAATGAGATAATGATCATTTAAACTTTGGCACATTCATGAATGGCATGCAAGGTGGTCAATAGTGTAGATTTTAAAGTAAGGAATTTCAATTCTTTGCCTCAGACCTTCCCCCTCCCAAGATATACACACATATTTTACTGCCACAGGTATAGTTTTGGATTGGTCAGGTTTAAGGATACTAGCCACACTGCTAACAAAAAGAGTATGTAAATGTACTGAGCAAAGGAGCTTAAACTCAACTGCATATGTAAGGAGGCAGAAGGGAACTCTGTTTTTTATTGGGCTGGCATTTTTCTATGGGAAACCAAGACTTCCTGGGCTAAGAATCTTGCATCTTTACTTAAAAAGAGAAGAATTATCAAAGTCACTAATGGAAGGTTATTCTAAAAGAAGAAAGAAAGATCAAGATAGCTGAAAATGAATGTAGGGTAATGAAAACTCTGATCCACACTAGATGTTTCCAAAGTAAGCTTAGAACAGAGATGTCTCTTGGTGGGTGGTGTGTGTCTATAAGAACACACCACCCACCGAGATAATTTTCTCTTAGAGGGACTCATTTGGAAAATGGTTCTGTTAACCTGAGTCATAAGATTATATGTTTACTTTTAAATAATTCAAAAACAATGTTACATATGGTTCTGCACCAACAGATCTTAATACTGTTGTTTGCACTTAGAGGGGATTAAAAACTTCTTTCTTAAATTAAAATTCAATATATTAAGTGGTTGAGAACATTGTCCAATGGAAATATCAAATATTACCCATTAAAGATTGTCTTAGGTGGTTTTCTCCTAATTTTTTCACCTAGCTACCTTGTACACTATTAGAACAAAGTAGTATTATTGGCTTTTATTAACCAAGATGGTTTTTGTTGATTTGCGATAACATTTTTTAAAGCTCCATTAAATAATCAATGCTACTGCAGAATTCTCCCAAGAAAGTAAAATTTGAATTTTAGTGATAAAATGGGGAAGAAATAAGACATGAGTTAAGCAGGGTTGTAAAGCAGAAACCAACCATAATAGATTGGATTGTGTCCACCAAAAAGATAAGTTACAAGTCCTAAGACTTGGAATGTGTGAACATGACCTTATTAGGAAATAGGATCTTTGCAACTATAATTAAGATTTAAGTGAAGATGAGGTCATACTGTCTTAGGATGTGTACTAAATCTAATCATGATATCATACTATAAGAGGACACACAGATGGACAGAGACACACACACAGAAGAAGGCCCTTCATGATGGAGGCGGATATTGGTGTGATGCAGCTACAGACCAGATGGATGCTATGGATTACTGACAACCACCAGAAGTTGGGAGAAAGACATGGAACACATTCTCTCTCTTTTGATCCTTGATCCACATTACAAGGTGCTTAATAAATAAGAACTAACTAATTTTTTTTGTAGAGAAGGGAAGGGAGAGGGAAAGAGAGGGAGAGAGCAATGTGTGGTTGCCTCACATTGCATCCCATAATGGGGACCTGGCCTGCAACCCAGGCATGTGCCCTGACTGGGAATTGAACCAGTGACCCTCTGATCCACAGGCCAGCACTCAACCCACTGAGCCACACCAGCCAGGTCAGAAAAAATAATCTTTATAAATGGTTATGCAGTAGGGAAGGTCTGGCCAAATCACTGGGGAGCAGGAAAGACCACAATCCAGGGAAACCCTGATCAGGCATGAGAAGCTGCACCCCTACAAGAAAGGAGAGGGTGGAAAGGAAACCCTGAGACCATGGCTTGAAGCTGAAGTATGTGAAATAGGCTTCCTTACTTTGGGGGAGGGTAAACACTGGCAGGCTGGTTTCCCAGCCAGAGGGAGCTTATACAGAGAGCTGGGTGGGCTGAGAAGGTTGAAAAACACACCTGTGACAAGATGATGTCCTGCCCAGGCAAACAGATGCGGCACCCCCACATGTGAATAGAGCCTCCACCCTCTTCCACAAAATGGCAACCAGAAGGTCAAAGACACTGAGGAGCTGACAAACACGGCAAACATTGGTGTGCATTGGTTGAAATGCCAGACCGTCTGTCATGCATGGATTTCTAAGCCAAGTCTTTAAAATAGAACATGATGGGAAAAACATGGTCTTTCCCCTCCCCTGGCTACCCTGGTCAGATGCAGGGGGGCCGAGTTCCTGAGACCAGCAGACCACAGAGACCACATGGTCTAGCAGCATTCCCAGCAGGCACCACACCACACAGAAAGTGGTGGGAGTCCTGGCTGGTACAGCTCAGTCCTGCCCGGTTATGTGCACACAGACTCATGAGAGATGCCTGGAGCCAAACTGTGACCTGGAACCTGCCAAGAGCCTGGATGAGCATGCTATAGCCACCTGCATTCCCCAAAGGCTGGTACTTTTAAGTGGGAAAAGGGATTCTGGGTGCATTCTAGAACTGGTCTGGCCTGGCAGGGGGTGGCAGGATTATTTTTCTTTGGATATTTTAAAGGAAGCAGGGCTCTGAGGCAGAAACCTGTCAATTATTACAAAACTGTATGGCCTTTAAACAAATAATCCTTTTCCTTTTCCACCAAACTTCTGACCCTAGAGTTTTGCCTATAGGCAGCAAGCAATAGAGCCCCACTGGCCACTGTGCAACAGCTGTTCGGGGACAGTCACACTGAAACAAAACCCTTGCAGACTGGGGACTGTCACAACAACATCAGTAACTCTCCTTTGAAATGAGGTCGCAACCACCACACATGCCCTGTGCTGCAACAGACTTGAAACCTATCAGAGAAGAAGCACATGGGGAAGAACCGGGTTCAGCCATCTTGCTTCCTCACCTGTCTGGATGAGCAGTGCACCATTTATAATGCTTGGTGAATGCTGCCTTGATGAGTGGTATTCAGGGAGCCTGGAAAACAAAACCAGGCCAGCCCCTCAGCGACTCCGAGCAGCTGTTAGGAAGCCAACAGCATTGGGCCTTGTGAACATGCCTCACCAAGTTCATTAGGACACGCCAGCGCACATTATTATAATGAAAATCATAATCCAGAACAGACTCTTTAGGGAATAGGTTATTATCACCAGGCTGCTCGGTAACATAGCTTCCCTCAGATGTTAACTACGTCACTCTCCTTGCACAGAGCTGAACTGTGATGACCCTCTTTTCCAATTACAACAACCACATCTTTGTACAACGTCATTGTTCTTGAAATGTGATAAATTTACAAGTTTGTCAAAAGCCTGGTCTCAAAGCTGTAGGCATGTCTCTTACCAAAACAAACAAACAAACAAACAAACAAACTCTGGCTTCATAAGGAATTTCCCTTTGTTAGGAATCAGGAATAGAAAATCTTTGAAAGAATTATTCAACCCTGTTTGCTGCTATTGTTGGCTTCTAAATTATCTGGGAACGAAACTGCACATCCCCTTAAACTTGAAGAAAGGTATTCCTTCAAGTGTCAGACTTTCTAAAATATATACATTAACAGTATACAGGAAAATAAAAGAAACAAAAGATAAAAGAAGTGAAATACATTTTTTAAATGAGGTATATTTGGTATTTCTATCATGAAGTAAATAAAAACTTTCAGCTTCAAGAACACTTAAGCAGTTGTTGGGTTTTAAGATACATACACCATTTTTATACAGATGGTGCCAGATAAATTGCTCTGAGATATCAAATTATGTGGAATCACTCCTTTTTTTTAATGAAAAGGGTTCATTCCTGTAATATGCTTTTTTTGTCAGTAACTCTGATAACCAAAAGCAAAATAACAAAAGAACCAGAGGATTGCCTCCTGCAACATCAGATAAAAGTAAAATGACATAAAAGGATTATTTGTCATTACATAAAATACCATAATATGTTACAGGACCCATCAAATGTATACTCAGGAATCATGAGGCTAGGGAACAGCAGGGCATAGTTTTAAAAACAAAAATGTTGAAAGAGAAAGGTGCGGCCTAGGGCAATAGCGTGGATGTCAGGAAGCGAGGCTTAAGGCTGCCCTTCAAAGGAATATTTTTCTGGATTTCAGGACCTCACAGCATGGGATAGTTCTCATGAAAATTATCCAAGTTGCTGCAATTAGGTAGTATTTAAGATGACTTTTAGCTAGATATGGGAGATTTTTATATCCTAGAAAGCTCATCTTCTACAAAATAAAGCAATATAAAGAGTAGCTTCCATAGAGAATTGGAAGATGTAACCAGCACTCACTGACTTGTGTGACCAAATTCTCCCCTCAATACGTATGATTAAAGCATCGGCTGCTCAGAAGCCATATTCTTACAATGTGACATTGCCTGGATTGGCCTGAGTTGGGCCCCTCACCCCACAAGGGCAGTTGGAATTAGGCATACAACTTTATAGACATAGTTTGGCTGGTGTATTGAATGCAGGAGATATAAACTTAGGAGCCATAAGCAATTATTTTCTGCTGTGTATATTGGGTAGTTTCAAGTCTGTGGTAAGAGAAATAAAAAGGAATTACAAAATGAGAAGAAAAACATTAGGTACATGGAAAGAAGAAAGATATGAGAAAGTCTTATCCAGCATTTAAGCTTCTGGATCCAGTTTCTTCCTGAGGACCAGCTGTAATCTGAATTACCAGATACTCTTTATAATGATTTCCAACTTTTATCTAAGATCTTTCTGTGGGATTTTATTACTTTCAATTAGAGAATGAGGATAATGCAGAAATTTGGTAGCAAGATGAATTAACTAGCAGAACTGGGTGAGTTAAAACAAAAAGTGATTTTGACACGGTCAGATTTCAGCAATCCCAGGTTGAGATGTCCACAGTTCATGTCATGCCTTGTAATAATACAAGAAAACCCAGACCTACGCACACCACAGTAAAACAAATTAAAAGCAAAGAACAACAATGAAAAAGAATCTTAAAATCAGTCAAAGAAAAAAGACACTTGACATTCATAGAAGTAACAATAACACCAATACCTGATTCCTCAATGGAAAGAATGTAAGCCAGAAGATAATGTAATGACATCTTTAAAGTCTGAAAGAAAAAAAAACTGCCAAATAGAATTCAAAGCTCATTGAAAATATCCTTCACAAATGGGGTAAAAATCAAGACATTCTAAGAAGCACAAAAAATAAATTAATTTGTCAGCATCTTAGAAAGAAGGAGAGAAGGAAAGAAGGAAGGAAGGAAGGAAGGAAGGAAGGAAGGAAGGAAGGAAGGAAGGAAGGAAGGAAAGAGGGAAGGAGAGAGGGAAGGGATGGAGGGAAAGAAACTCTTCTTTACAGAAGAAAGTTGGCAAATAAATGTGTTAGTATTTTAGGATTTCAATAATGCTAAAGTATCACCTTACAACCACACAGCTTATTTACTAAAAATAAAGGTAAAATTGTACCTATATGAGACCTGTCAACAACCATCTCAAGCAAATACTTTAGTCAAGCTTAGCATCTCTAATATTAAGCAACCTGATGTTATATGTCTTCCAATGCGGTGCAACATCACCTATAATATCACACCCTTATTAAATAGTCCTGAAAAAATACTAACTTAAATATAATCAAATATTTAGACATAATTTCTAATTTACCCAGCTTTCATGAGTTACAGGAACAAGTTAGAGATCATGTGGAAACAATCAGACAAATTCAAAAGAAAGGACATTCCTTACTTCTGGCCTGGACTTTTCAAAAGGTCAATGTCATTAAAAAATGGGAAACAGGTCTAGACTAAGGAGATTTCATAATCAAAGTCAATGTGTGAACCTTGATTGGAATTTCATTCTGCAAAAAAAAAATCATCTATAAAAGTCATACTTGGAGAAATTAGGGAAGTTTAAATATGAACCAGAGAAAGGAATCTGAGGAGAGAGGAGAGGAAGGGAGGGGAGGGGAGGGGAAGAAAGAGAGAGAAAGAGAGAGAAGAGAGGAGAAGAGAAGAGAAGAGAAGAAAGGGAGGGAGATATATTAGAATATATTGAATTATTGTTAACTTCCCTAAGTGTGGTAATGGTATTATATTTATAGAGAATTTTTTTATTTTTTATGAGATATATGTTGAAATATTTAGAATAAGTTATCGTGATGTCTAAAATATACTCTTAAGCAGTACAGCAAAGAGAGATAGAGTTAATTGTTGAAATCTGGGTGGAGACTATATAAAAATTCATTTTGCTATTCCATTTTCTGCATGCTTGCTTGAAACTTTAATTTTTCTGTTCTATTTTCTGTATGCTATTCTGCTTTCTGTATCCTAAATTTTCCCTAATTCAAAAGTGGGAATGGGAAATAATCTTTTTTATAATTTATGTATAATGAATATTTTTTTTAAATCCCTAGTGAAAGCAACTTGGTCATAGTATAAGTATCTATTGGGTAGTTCTTTATCTGTTTTAAGTAACACAATCAAATATAAAATGGTTTATGGGAATGGGTTGAAGACAATTTATTCTTTAAGTAGAACAGATCTAATTTCAGACATGTTTAGATTCAGGTGCTCAAATGGTGTCATGGCACATCTTTTTGTCCCAACCCCCAGCTCCGGTTTCTGCTGAGGTAAGCCTAGAGGAGCATGGAAACCACCAGTGACTCCCCTTGATTCCTACATGAAAGCAAGCCTTGCAAAAAGAAGTTCCTCATCTACAGAGTCCTAACAAACGTCCCCCAGGCCAGCTCTGAACTAATCATTGTGTTAAAGATAGTTGAATATATCAACAGGCCTGTTTTGAGACACATGCCTATCTTTGGAATCATGGGTAGAGTCAACTCTACTGACTGAAAGTGATCAGAGTTCCTCACAGGTTACCAGAAGGAAAATCTGGCTATCATTGCCAGGAAGGGGGTCAAGGGTAAAGTAAACAAAGAAAAATAACGTATAGGCAAAATAATGACCAATTGCAGATTCTTCCCTCTTTAAGAGCGTATGGGGAGTGAAGAGACCTGGACTGTACAGGACATCCAAAGTGAGGACTGACATGGCTCCTTGATCTTGACCTTCTAGCCTCTAGAACCGTGAGAAATAAAATTCTGTTGTTTATTTAAATAAAAAAAATTAAAAAGAGGACTGACATCTCAAGCAAGGAAAGCCCAGAGAGATGAGACTGGTGACAGGAAATTATTTTAGCAAATGGACTAAATGGGAAGCTTTCAAGTCTAAGACACAGAAGAGCTGAGCAAAATGTGCTGCAAACAAAGATCCTAATGCTGGGACATCTCTGAGGCATCTACAATTGCAGTGTCTCCTCCATCTGGCCACACACTGCCCCTCATCACCTGGCTTTCAGGGGTCTTCTCCACAGAGACTCTCTTAGGGCTCCATCGCCCCTGCAGGTGACCTTCTTGGGCAAAGTCCCTGTATGTTCCTTCCAAAACAGTTCCACTTTTTCTCCTGAATGACTCCACCTGGCCGAGGTAAAACACTCATGCATCACTGGGACCACACAGTCTGTTAAGGCTCCACATTGCAGTGAAGCCATTTTTCCTTGCTGGGCTATCAGAGTACCTTACCAGCCAAGGTTGTCAGCCTTTAAATTTCTTAGTGCAGGGCCAAGGACTAGTGCCTTCTGTTCTTTCAACATCAAGGGTGCCAGTAACAAGATCTTTGTGATCCTTTCAAAATGCTCTCACTTGATGTAAAAGCAAGGGGCAAGTCCCACCGCCATGAGAAAGCAAAACGCCACAGCTTCCCAACATTTTTTTTCCAAAAAATACTTTCTCCCTTTTCACTTTAACCTCAACCCTTTTACATTCAAAAGGGGATGTTAGATGAGCGTTTGTAGTATTTGACTTTTTGATACTTCCTTTGTAAATGAGCACCAGTGATCTAGCACCTCCACTCCACCCCCCCCCTTTGGGAGATTATTAGTCACCTAATACTTTTGTTCTTGGGTCTTCAGTTGGTAGTAAGATGCCAAGAATTCCATATTATGCTTGACTGACTTAGCCCAGTAACGGTTTATCCCTGGGAATGATACCTTACCAAACAAACAGTAATGAGGTTATGGCTTTGTGGGAGAAAGGTAACCAACTGCATATCACAGAGCAGAATTCACATTTTTACCTAGGACAGGCCTATTTACATCAAACAGATGAAGACAAGTGGAGATGTACAAGGATGTTTATTGTCTTAGGCTAGAAAAGGTTGAAATTTGAATTATTTAAAACAAGTTGCTAGACTCAAAGCATATAAACTTCCCTCTGTGTATTCTAACCACCATATTCCCAGTGCCTAGCATGAAGCCCAAGGTCTATAAATACTTATTGATTGGCTGACTACATACCAGTTACTTCATTATAAAAGGGTTTGTTTGCAACAGATTCATTAAAGCCAGTATCCTTGCATATGTGATTGTATAAACATGCATTCTATATATTTAAAATTCTGTTCTTGGAATGTTCCTGCCATGTTGTGTATTTGTCAAGAGTTACAATTTAAGAGTTTCTGCATAAATACAATTTAAATCCACAACCCAATTAATACATTAAAAGCTGACAGAGTTTTGCTAAAAATCACCATTTGTCATGGATTCTGTGCCCTGGTATTATCCTCACAGATACAGAAGGCTAAAAAGGGCCACCTATTATTGGAGAGATGTATCTAAAAGATCTCTCAGGCTGCCTGTAATAATCTCCATTATGTATAATGACCATTTTGATAATAGTCTTTAGAAGAGGTAATGGCCCTGCTGAACAGTTATTACCTGTCTGTTCATGCTGGAAGCAAGATGCAGAAGCCAGAGGGGACAGTCAAATGGTCCTTGTGGTGCATTCTGATGAAATAAGAAATATTTAACAGAATGCAAGAAACAGACAAGCGAGCGCCTTTTGCGGCAGAACTGGCTGTCTCTCTGCCACAAGCCTTCCTGGATTTCATTATTTAAAGCAAATGCTCCCAATAATGGACCTGCTCTCAGCCTTCAGACCAATTTCATCTGAAGCATCAATAGCTGGCCTATTAAGAGGAAGGGGAGAAGACAACTGAACTGTTACCGTATTCCTTCCTGTATTATTGCTTCTGGAGTAAGCCCATGGCAATAGAAATTCCAGTGAGGGCTCGGGGATGGTTTCTAATGGGTGCAAAAAGGAGACACCTATCTGTGGTTTAGGTCCAACTGAGAAACATATCATGGTTCCAGGGACCAAATTTGATCCAGGCTCAGCCACAGCTATAACTAGAAAATATACCATCCCTCTGCAAAGGGTAATTTCAGACTCTCAATAGCTTCACGCTTACAGGGCAAAAATCATGCCCCATCTCCTGGGAGATTTGACAAAGCTCATTGAAGGTTCCCCTGTATCTCTAAAATCATCCTTATGCTTCCAATAAAATAGAGGAGAGAATAAGTCTAGCTAAACGTATAACACAGGCTTTTGATAGGAAAATGGTCAAAGGAGGCTTTTTCCCAAAACGATTCTGCAGAACGAGGTCACAAGTTGTTCATGGGCCTTATTGGTGGGGAAGGGGCATGCAGTAGTCAACTGTGATCAGCAAATTCCAGATTGAACTAATGTAAACAGATTGGTTTTTGCACAGTAAGACTTCTTAGAGCCTTCACCAAGTTCATGTGCATTGTGAATCTCCAAATAAGGAAAGATATAAGGGGGATCAAATAATACAGGTAGTGTTTCCCAAAAGCAGTTACCCCAGGGTACTTTACTTATTTATAGAAGTATATGAGAAGTATTCCGGCACTGGTCTATACCTGTAATGTCTAGTATAGTGGCCACTAACCACATGTGGATATTCACATTTAAATTAATTAAAGTTAAATAATTTAAAACACTTGCCCAGTCATACAAGCCCTATTACATGTTCTAATTAGCTACAAGTGGCTAGTGGCTGCTCTATCAAATAGCGCAGATACAGAATGCTTTCATCATTACAAAAATTTTCATTGGGCAGCACTGCTCTGAATCATAGCATCCTACATAAAATTTGAAATGTAGCTTTTTTACTGATCAAGTAATAACTGTTATAAACCATGTACTCCTTCTCAGAATGAATTTTCCCTCCACAGAAAATGAATGAGAAATATAGCAGAATACCTAATATCCATATTAATCCTAAATTCACACAATTATAACACTTAATGGAGATAAAATCTAAGGAACTTAGAGAGTGAAAAAAGTTCAGAGGATTTGAAATCAGAGAAACCTCCAAGGACAGCAGCAGCTAAAGGCTCAAAGGTGAAAAGAGGAGAAAGTTAACTTGAGAGAAAAGTGTTTCTGGAACAGAGGTTAAAAGAACCACATAGATCTGCCCAAACCAATCAGTAATCCGTAACTAAAATATTCTCCATAAGATTCCGAGTTGCAAATGTTGCTCCCTTCTAGTGACTATAATTTAGAAAATATTATTTTATTGATCTTTGCTGGGAGAATTGATTTGAATGCATAATGCTTAGCATAGTTCTTGGCAAAGAGTAAATATTCAAAATGTGTAAGTTGAAGGACAGAAAAGTTCAATACAACAAATATTTTAAAGCACATCGTGCTAATCACTCTGAAGAGTGATAGAAAGATACCTGAGGTTTAGCCCCTGCCTTCAAAAAGCTCACAGTTGTTCAAACACAAACACGAGTTTACCAAGAAGACTGTGTGTACAGAGACATAAATAAGACACATAGAAACTCAAAAGAGATTGAGATCACTTCCACACAGGAAAATAAGGAGGGGTTTCATGGAAAAGGTAACACATGAAATGAATCTTTAACAATTAGAATTTTGATTGATTTACATGAAGGAACAAAGATGGGCACAATTTAAGAAAACCCAGAACTTGGGCTTATATAAAATCTACCAGTATTTATGGTGAAACTGAAGCTTCAACTTGCCCCTGAAACTTGGGCTAACTATCCCAGCCTTAACAGGCCTTACAGAGATGAAAAACTACTTTGGTCACCTACCAGGTCTGGAACTGGAGTGTGTGATTCCCAAGGTAGAGGGAGGCCTGAGCTAGGACACATATAATCTACATTTTTGTGTTTAAGAGTAGGCATGGCATCTACTAAACAGGGGTTTCTCTAAATCTTTGATTATAGAAGGCAGAATTCTAGTCTGCAGAAATCCTCTCATTGCACAGATTAATGCTTTCTTACATAAAAATAACATAGAGTTTACATGACTCCAATTCTCCTATTCTCTAAAACAATAAATGCCTCATTGACAAACCATAACAAGACTCACTAAATTTGCATATTGATTTATATGCTGTTCCCAAACCCTAGTGGCTATTCTGGAAATCCCCAGAAATAAGTAAATCTTATACAAGTAAAATGAATAATAAACTTCCTATGCCTGGGGTTTTGAGCTCAGAGCCTCCATGGGAGTCTTCTATCAGAGTATAAATTTAGAAAAGTCAAGATTTCTGGAAGCCAAATATCAAAGGAATCAATTGCTTTTCAAACTCAATAAGAAACAAAAATGGAAAATCAGTACATGAGATGGAATATGAATTCAGAAAGAACAGACAAGATACAAAGGCAATTAAGAGAAATAGGATATATCAAGAAACTCAGCTAAGAAAAAGACTATGGCAAGAAGGATGAAAGAGCTAAATTTATCTTCTACATTCTTCCTCATTTCCTGATGCCCAATGGTCAAAATACACGTCACAAAAACTAAATTACCCACACTACTGATGACATCAACACACATCCCACACCCTCTATTTTGGGGTATCACTCAAATCCATAGTGACAAAAGTAGTCATAGGGCATGTAGCTCCTCCATCTGGCTGGTCAGTAACAACTGGTTAACCACAGTCGGTTGAACAATGTGGACCCAAGCAGAGTCCTTGGCCATGGCAGCTGAGGCTAAGTCCACTGCTGAAAGTCTGGGAGACAACAGTACCCAGGGAATTGAGGAAGGCCTGTACACATGTCTAATATTAGCCACCATGTTAGGTGGTTTATGCAATCTTACATGGTAGGTATGATTATGCTGCTTTACTCACAGCACACTTTGGTTCTAATTCAAAAAATAAATCTTAGCCTATAATCACAATACTAAAGCAACAAAAATTGTCCTTAATTCAAGGTCTGACAATCTGAACTCTGAGGTTCCACTTCTCTTTCTATTTAATTTCTACATCATATTAGATACTGAACTTGATGTTTTGCTTATATACAATCATGATTCCCAATTAATGCATTGTTATTTCACCCATTTATATAATACATATGCCATAAATACTTCAGAGGGAATGACCTTCTTGCCCAAGTTGTCACAGCTAATAAGTGGGAGAACCATACTTTAAACTTATGTCAATAACAGTCCAAAGTCTCTCTCTGTTTATCACTGCTGCCACCCACCAATGTGTTTTCTATCCTTGACCTTGGCTCATAGATGAACCCTTGTGCCCACAGTCTGCTGCTTGCCTCTCAGGATTCACCCCTATTTGGGATATCCTGAAAAAATATGCTGTATTCACTTTGTAAATGATGCAGCTGAGGCACAACAAGCTTAAGGGCTTCTAAGAACATAGGCATCAAGTCAGTGACAGCATTAGACCTAGGTTGAACATTACATAATGATCCTCTAGTCCTGAGACTAGAATTACAAAGATAACTCAGATAAGAAAACATATAAATGTAAATTTGTATTCCTTTCCAAAATCAGCATCTAGGGAAAATACAAATATAACAAAATTTCAATTAAACTGAAAAAACTCACATTTAAAACACAGAAACTACATCTTTAAACTTCTAAAGCTAGCATAGACATCTTTTCTGGATGTGAAAATATTGTTGAGACTTTCAGACAAGATGGAGACATAGGTAGATATGCTTTGCTTCTTCACACAAGCAAAAGAGGGACAATAACCAATTTTAAAACAAAAAACAAGAACTGCCAGAAAATTGATCTGTATGGAAGTTTGCTAGCTGAGAAGTTAAAGAAGAAGTATTCATCCAGACTGGTAGGAGTATCAGAGACAAACAGCTAGGATGATGAGAATGCATGACAAGGTGGCCACTGGTGTACCAGGCGGTCCCACATTTGCATGTAGATAAACCAGGAGGAACAACTGTGAAGTGAGACAGATTACACAACCCAGGGATGCAGGTAAATAAAGCCTTAAAACCTCAGGCTGTAAAAACTATGGGGGTTGTGGCTGCAGGGGAAACTCCCAGTCTCACAGGAGAGTCTATTGGAGGGACCCACAGGGTCCTAGAAGGTACACAAACCCACTCAGCAGGGAATTAGCTCCAGAAAGGCACAATTCACTTCTGGGTAGCAGGGGAAGTGACCGAAAGCCAGCCGAGAGCCAAGCAAGTGGCATTGTTCCCTCTTGGACCCCTCCTCAACATATATCTCCACAATGCAGTGAAGTGTGTTGCTCCACCCTGGAATACCTAAGACTCCACCCCACACAATGTAACAGGTGTGCCAAGACAAAGAAATGTGGCCCAAATAAGAGAACAGATCAAAACTCCAGAAAAAGAACTAAGCAACTAGGAGATAGCCAACCTATCAGATTCAGAGTTCAAAACACTGGTAATCAGGATGCTCAGAGAAATGATCGAGTACAGATGAAAAATAAAGGAAGAAGTGAAGGCTGTACAAAGTGAAATAAAGGAAAATATACAGGGAACCAACAGTGAAGAGAAGGAAAACAGGACTTGGCAAAGCCAAAGTGGATAGGATGGAGGGTAGCAGGTAAAGAAGGGTGGGAATAATGAGGGGGAGGAATGGAGACAACTGTACTTGAACAACAATAAAAAATAAAATTAAAATAAAAAGACCCCCAAAATTCATTATGTTTCACAAAGGGAAAAAAAACTAAAATTCAATGATTTGGGACAGAAGGCAGAAATAAACATTCAACTGGAACAGAATGAAGAAACAAGAATTCAAAAAATGAAGAGAACTTTAGGAAACAGAGAATGTTAAACATTCCAACATTTGAATCATAGAGGTACCAGAAGAAGAAGAGGAAGGGCAAGAAATTGAAAACTTATTTGAAAAAAAATAATGAAGGAAAACTTCCCCAAGCTGGGGAAGGGTATAGACATGCAAGTCCAGGAAGTGCAGTATCCCAAAGAAGCTGGACCCAAGGAGGAGCACATCAAGACACATCAAAATTAAATTACCCAAGATTAAAGATAAGGAGACAGTCTTAAAAGTAGAAAGAGAAAAGGAGAGAGTTATCCACAAAAGAGTTCCCATACGACTATCTGCTGATTTCTCAAAAGAAACCTTGCAGGCAAGAAGGGGCTGGAAAGAAGTATTAAAAGTCATGAGAGGCAAGGACCTATATGTAAGATTGCTCTATCCAGCAAAGTTATCATTTAGAATGGAAGGGCAGATAAAGTGCTTCCCAGATAAGGTAAAGATAAAGGAGATCATTATCACAAAGCTCTTATTTTAGGAAATGTTAAAGGGACTTTTATTTAAGAAAAAGAAGATCAAAATATGAACAGAAAAATGACAAAAGCTCACAATTATCAACAACTGAACCTAAAAAAAAAAAAAAACAAAGCAAACATCTAGAACAGGAACAGAATCACAGAAATGGAGATCACATGGAGGGTTATCAGCAGAAAGGGGGAGGGGTTAGAATGGGAGAAAAGGTACAGGGATTAAGAAGCATAATTGGTAGGTACAAAATATACAGGGGGAGGTTAAGAATAGTATAGGAAATGGAGAAGCCAAAGAACCTATATTTATGACTCATGGACATGAACTAAGTGGGGAGGGGAATGGTGGAGGTAGGGGTTGCAGGGCAGAGGGGGCTAAAGGGGAGAGAAAAAGGGACAATGGTAATAGCATAAGCAATAAAATATACTTAAAAAAAGAAAACATTGTTGCAATGCTTAAAATGAAAATAATGATGAATATAAACTTTACCCAATAAGTGTTCATAGATTATTTTATTAGGTTTCTGTTTTGTTTTTGTAATGTAGCATAATTTTAAGGGGAGAAGAAAGTCTTCTTGCGCCCTTCCCCCCAAATTTTTCATTAGTGCATTATTAATTGCTCAACCACACCACTGGCATTTGCTTGGTTCAAGATATCAATTTCTGATAGAATGCAAATGTACTAAGGAGACTAGGAGTTTTAACTGTTGTCAAATTATTACACTTTAAGTTGCCATGAGAGTATGATCCTTTCTTAAGAACAGCTTCAGAAGCAAATGTGAGGCAAAAGGGAAAAAAAATGCTTCATAGATGGCTGGGTTTTCGATACCAAATACCTGCTTCACACGTTTTCCTGGAGCCAGTGTGACACATGTCTCTATCAGAAGAAACATATCTTGGCAAGATCATAAAATAATGAGATGCTATTTACAAAATAAACTTCTTCTGGACTTCCTGTCAAGATGGAGGCATAGATAGATATGCTTCACCTCCTCACACAACCGTAGAAAAAATTACAACTAGATCTCAAAACAAATAACACCCAGAACCATCAGAAAACTGAGCTGTGTGGAAGTCCACAACCAAGGATTTAAATAAGACACATTCGCCCAGATGGGTAGGAGGTGCAGAGTTGCAGAGACTGGCAGAGATGCACGGAGTCGCGGTGTAGCACACAGAGGTGCAACAGAACAGATGATCGTGCACTCACATATGGTGGATGAAAATTGGAAGTGAGTGATTCCAGCCCCAGGCCAGACCACATGTGCAGAGTTCCAGTGCCAGAAAGATAAATTCCCATAACTTCTGGCTGTAAAAAACCGGGAGGTTTGGGGTAGCAGAAGAAACTACCAGATATACAGGAGACTCAGCTTAACAAGCATGTATGGACTTAGGAGGTTCGCAAACCCATCTACTCTGGAATTCACCACCAGGGCAACAGCTGGAAGGGCACTAGTTGCATGCAAGAAGTAGGTAAAGTGACTGGACACAGGGCAAGTGCCAGGCAAACCTGCAGAGGCCAGGCAGCAGCACTGCCCTCTCTCCAAGCTCTCCTCTCACACAGAGCCACAAAGCAGTGAAGTGGGTTGCCCTACCTGGATGATTACCAAAGGCTCTGACCCACACAATTTACAAGCGCCTTTTCTACAGTAGGCAACACTACTAAGGCAGGGAGTCAAAGCATCTCTACCTAATACACAGACACAAACACCAGGAGGCTGACAAATTGAGAACACAAAGAAATATGGCCCAAATGAAAGGAAGAACAAAACTTCAGAAAAAGAACTAAATGAAACAGAAATAACCAACCTATCAGATGCAGAGTTCAAAACACTGGTGGTCAGGATGCTTGGAGAACTCACTGAGTATGGCAACAACATAAAGGAAGAAATGAAGGTTACATTAAGTGAAATAAAGACAAAATCTACAGGAAACTATCTGTAGAGGGGAGGAAGCTGGAATTCAAATCAACAATTTGGAACATAAGGAAGAAATAAACATTCAACCAGAGCAACAAGAAGAAACAAGAATTTTTTTTTTAAATGAGGAGAAGCTTAGGAACTTTTGTGAGAATGTTAAATGTTCCAACATCTGGATCACAGGGATGCCAGAAGGAGAAGAGGAACAGCAAGAAATTGAAAATGTATTTGAAAAAATAATAAAAGAAAATTTCCCCAACTTGGTGAAGGAAATAGACACGTAAGTCCAGGAAGTGCAGAGTCCCAAAGAAGTTGGACCCAAAGAGGACCACACCAAGACAGATCATAATTAAAATTCCAAAGGTTAAAGATAAAGAGAGAATATTAAAAGCAGCAAGAGAAAAGCAGAGAGTTACCTAGAAAGGAGTTCCCATAAGACCATCTGCTGATTTCTCAAAAGAAACCTTACAGGAAAGAAGGAGCTGGAAAGAAGTATTTAAAGTCATGAAGTGCAAGGACCTATAACCCAAATTACTTTATCCAGCAAAGCTATCATTTAGAATGTAAGGGCAGATAAAGTGCTTCCCAGACAAGGTAAAAAACTAAAGGAGTTCATCATCACCAAGCCATTATTATATGAAATGTTAAAGGGACTTATTTAAGAAAAAGATCAAAACTATGAAGATTAAAATGGCAACAAATGTACAACTATCAAGAACTGAATTTAAAAAAACAAACTAAACAAACAATGAGAACAGGAACGGAATCATAGATATGGAGATCACATGGAGGGTTATCAGCTAGGAGAGGGAAAGGGAGGATGGAGGAAAAGGTACAGGATTAAGAAGCATAATAGGTAGGTACAAAATAAACAGGGGGGATGTTAAAAATAGTGTAGGAAATGGAGAAGCCAAAGAATTTATATGTACAACCCATAGACAAGAACTAAGGGGCAGGGGGATTGTTGGAGGAAAGGTGAATACCAGATGGAGGTGGGCAAAGGGGGAAAATTGGGACAACTGTGATACATAATCAATAAAATATATTTTAGCTCTGGCTGGCGTGGCTCAGTGGAGTGAGTGCTAGCCTGTGACTGAAAGGTCACTGGTTCAATTTCCTGTCAGGGCACATGCCTGGGTTGCAGGTCAGGTTCCCAGTTGAGGTTGCACAAGAGGCAACTGACAGATGTATCTCTCCCACGTGGACGTTTCTCTCCCTCTCTTTCTTTCTCCTTTCTAAAAATAAATTAATTAATTATTTTTTAAAAATAAAATGTATTTTTAAAAGTTGCACTTCTCCTAAGCACTGAAATCATAACTGCAATTGCCAGGTGGGATACACCTGTCCACCTGTTCCCCTCTAAGTCAATCTCAGCTGCAGTGTCATTCTACATCAAAACTTTGAATAGCAGTGACAAAAAAAAAAAATCTGTCTTGCTTTCTGCAATTTCTCAAAGACTTTGTCAAAGAGCTTCACCAACTACATTGCTATCATTGCAGCCATCCATAGTCCTGTAACATACTGCTCAGAACTGTGTACAACCTGGAAATTTAGATGTGCACCCTGCAAAACATTGCACCAAGATGGCTCTGCTGTTCTGGGGAGCGTGTCTGCCGCGCATGCTGTAAATTACGCTATTGTGAGTCTCTTTTCAAGCTGTTCTTGGCTTTTTAATTTGAGGAGAGTAGTGAAGACTGAAAACAATGAAAAAAATTCTCCCCCAATGCTCAGAAGTCATAAAATCTGTCATCCTTTCTGAGTCACATTATTGAAACCACCTTTTCTTCCATTGCCTTGCCTGTTTCTGTATTTAAACAAATTGTCTGGCCATGCCCTCTTGGGAAGGTCGTGCTACTAGAAATAAACACAGCACAGGAGATGGGCAGGAATTTCGGCTGACATAAGAAAAGACTGAGACATTAGCCAAGAAGGCCACCATTTATAACCAAAAATTAAATTGGACACATCCTCAGCCTTCCCTCCATTGGGTCATGTCCTTTTAGGTAACTTCACAGTCATTTTTGATACCCATTTTGAGTGAATGCTCATATCATGGGGATATTGAGGTTCAATATATATGCTTGTAAACTCAACCAATTTGTCTAGATTTTGTTTTACTTCTGATGCACATGATGTTACAATGTCGTTCTCTACAACAATGTGAAAGCTATATGTTAAAACTATTTGGATAAGATTGCCCTGGCCAGGTTGTTCATTTGGTTGGACTATCATCCTACACACCAAAAGGTTGCAGGTTTGATCCCCCGTCAGGGCACATATCTAGGATGCAGGTTGGATCCCTGGACAAGAGGCAACCAATAGGTCTTTCTCTCTCACATTGGCATTCCCACCCCCCGCCCTCTCTCTCTCCCCACTGCAAAGTTAACAAGCATATCCTTGGTAAGGAAAAAAATATTTTTTAATTATTTGGATAAGAAAGAAGTTCTCTTCAGCCTCAATTCCCCCATCTATGAAATGAACTCTGAAGCTCTTCTAACTTTAAGATATAATTCCTCTAAAAAGAGAGTAAGGGAACATTGGATGCACGTGCCAATCACTACTGCACACTAATAAGGTGTGATGGAAAACAAAATACACAAGCATTAAAGAAATTTAATGTTGGCCTACTGTCCAAAGAATAATCATAATATGATATTAAAATTTTAACTTCTGGGGCTAATATTTGAAAGCTGTTTTAAATATCAGTAGGAACAAAGAGTTTCATCTTTTCATAAAGTTTTTATAACATAAGCTATAAAATCCATGCAGACAACTCAATCACAACATACTGAATAAATTAAAATGCATTATACATGATATAAAAATAAGTATATGTAATGTAATTAACATGTCAACAAATGAGCAAACATTTTGCCTCAGTATCTATGACATTAATTTTAAATAAAACCTAGATTGTTAATGTAAAACTTTAGAAATCAGTTACTTTCATCCTAACAGTTATGATTAAATAATTTGAAAGATGTATTAATATCCTTTCTGGGTAATGAAGGGAATGTATTTATAAAAAAATATTTCTCAGCCCAGTCAATGAGAGTCTACAGTTCTGCCTTAAGTGCTAACCTCAGCTGGAATTTTGTCTGTGGAGCCCTGAAGGAAGGCCTCAACACAGAAACAAATTTAAGGCAACTAAGGTAGTATTTTCCCTTCCCTTGGGACCAGCCATATAGTTATGATGACGTGCTTGTCCCTTCCAAATCTTGTTGATTACCTGGGTTTCAAAAACATATGTGAAAGAAAATAAAGATTTGAAAATACAAGAGAAAAAGAAGCACAGAGTGTATGATTAGTCTGTCTTTACAGAGAGTGCCAGCAATAAGAAAACGCAGTAAAAGTTGGTACCCAGAGATCCCCAATTAGTTGATACTTGAACTGGTGTTCAAAAAACAAAGAGAAAAATATTAAGTTCTTCTGCCTTTTTTACTCTATTCATGCTTCTATTTCCAGGACTGCAAACTAAAATTCAGATTACCGAACAAATGCTAAATCCAATCTTAAACTACAGATATTGCTTGGTTGAGGCAGAAATCAAAATTTCTAGGACAAGATAGGGAGAAGAACACTGACATCAGGATACAAGTCCAAGTCCCTGCAGTTCTGTGATACTAACTCGCACTATGATGTAGATTTAGTTGTGAATACTGAAAATATGTTGTTATAAAGAGGAGCAATTTTTGTATGGCTCAATATTTCAGAGTTTGAAATACATTTAAAATCACCTTGCAGGACTATAGATGCAATGCTTGAATTATCTTTAGAAGCTAATAAGTTCTAAATACAGAAGGGGGAGAAAAAAGAAACATCCTTCTAAACTTCTCTCAGGGTGCCCAAAGGGCATTTTCCCCAAACACAAAGTGGGGAAAATTCTTCTTTACCTCTTCCCTACATGTTCTCCCAAAATTTAATCCTGGAGACAAAGATACTTTTTTGGTAGGAAGTAACCAAAATACTTAGAATTTATGTATTTATCTTTAATATTCTGGAGGATTCCAGGATATAGCTCAGGGCAATAAGTGGTCATTGAGTATCTACCAAGTGTCAAATGCCACGGTGATAAAGTGAGCTGGAGGAGACCATCATCACTTGACCACTTGACCACCCTGTGAGCAGCTACTCATAGCGTCATAAATTTAATACCCACAATTTGTGAATTCCTAGCTCCAGCTTGGACCTCACCACCGAGCTTCAGATTTATGTATGCAACCCCTTTTGGACATCTTCACTTTGAAGCCTAACATGCATCTCAAAACTGAGAGGGATAAAACACAACTCTTAATTTTCCCACCCAATTATTTTCTACCCGCAGCCTCACACATCCCCTAAAAAGGCACATTTGACTAAGCACAAAAGCATGGTCTCATTGTTGATCTCTCTTTTCTCTCTGCACCCTGCACCCCCGGTCTCCAATCCATCAGCAAGTTCTTTTGGTTCGACCTCCAGAAGCCACCAAATTTCTCCATTGCTATTTCCACCACCATAGTAGAGGTCTCTCTTTTTTCATATGGACATCTGAAATAAACTTCATTGGGTCCCCTTGCTCCTTTTCTCATCTCACTCCAATCCACCCCCTACTAGAAGGAGCCAGAGTGATTCCTTTACAATACAGATAATGTAAGATCCCAACCTCATACAAAGGCCTTATGAACCATGTGATGCATTATGTTTGTCATTTTCCTCCCTTTCTGACCTTGTCTAGTGCTACCCTCCCCCTCACTGAATGTGTTCATCCCACACTGGGCTTCCTGGTCCTCGGACATGACAAAATAATTCCTAATGTACTTTGATCCTATGGTCCATTCTGCTTTAAAGATCCTCCCTCTGATTTAAAGATGGTCACTTTCTCCTCATCATTCAGGTTTTAATTCAAATTATCACCTGCTCAGAGAAGTCTTCTCTGACTAGCCCACCTTACAAATATACCTCCAAACAAGTTATTGCCTATCACATTACCTGTTTTGGTCATTTCACAGCACTTAAAAGTATCTAAAATTATCTTTCATGTGTTGTTGATTGCTTGTCTCTGTTTCTCCCCTCTGCTTCTTGAGAACTTATCTGTATGTCTGAGGTATTTCCATGACCAAGATCATGGCTGTCACCTACCAAGTATTTAATACACATTTGATTAATTAACTAATTAATTAAGGAAAGTGCTCAGATTCACTGGATACACACACACACACACAAAAAAAAAAACTATAGACTCTGCACTCTGACTACAGAAGTAGCCTGAATGAAGAGATACCTTTTTTGGACCCTTAACCCAGTTCAGTGTAAGAGAACCACAGCTACAAAGAATGTATTTCAGACTCTTTTAAGAGAAACTTGACCTCAGAAATACAGTCTCAGTACCAGTCCACATCAGAAACATCTCCCTATCTTCCAGTTAGGAATCTTGCCCTCCCCTATATCCTTCCTCCACAATGACACCAGTGTGATCGTTCTAAAATATAAATCCGAGAATGTCACACCCCTGCCTATAATACTCTCATGCCTGCCCACTCTCCCGCTGCCTTCAAATAGCATTTAAACTCCCTAGCATAAAAGATTCCCAAGATCTGATCCAAGACTTTCTCTAGATTTATCCTTAGCTACTCCTCTTCACCTCTCGCCTTCAATTCTTATTCTCTGCACTACAAACACTCAGAAATACATGCTGTTACCAAAGACTATTTCATTGCCTAATTCTGACAATTTGCACATCCTGTTCCCTCTGCTGGGTGAAATGTTTTTTATTTCTTGTCTTCTTAATGAATTCCTATTCACCCTTCAAGACTCAGATTAAGAATCATCTCCGAATTTCTGGCTGAGATGGAGGTGTTGGTGGACACACTGTGCCTTTTCACACAACCAAAATTAAGGACAACAAAGATTTAGAGACAAAAAACAACAGATCTGACAGAAAATTGAACTGTAAAGAAGTTCGACAACCATTCATCCAGACCAGTAAGAGAGCGGAGTTGGTGTCCCATGGAGAGGGGTTGCAGCAGGCAAAAGCGGTGGTTGTAGGTCCCAGGTGCACAGGCGGCAGCTGGAAGACCCCAGGCACACAAGGCAGCTGGCTGACCGCAGACACACATTCATGCGCAGATAAACCAGGTGAAAACAGGGAGACAGACCGCACAACCCAGGGCCCCAGTGCCAGGAAATAAAGCCTAAAAGCACCTATTGAAAACACTTGTGGGGTTTGAGGTGCTGGGAGATACTCCCAGCCTCATAAGAGAGTTTATTAGAGAGACCCACAGGGGCCTAGAACATGCATGGGCCCACCCAGCCAGGAGGCAGCACCACAAGGGCTCAGTTTGCTTGTGGGAAGCAGCAACAAGAGAGAGCACAGAGCAAGTGCCATTGTTACCTCTCGGACTCCAACCCCACATACAGGGTCACAACCCAGCTACTGGGTTGCCCTGCCTTGGTGAACACCTAGGGCTCCACCCTTCACTACATAACAGGCACAACCAGACCAAATATATATATCAAGTGGAAGAACAGATCAAAGCCTGAGCCAATTCATCTAAGTGACCAAGAGATAACCAACCTATCAGATGCATAGTTCAAAGCATTGGTGATCAGGATGCTCACAGAATTGGTTGATTTTGGTAACAAATTAGATAAACAAATGAAGGCTACACTAAGTGAAATGAAGGAAAACACACAGGGAACCAATAGTGATGGGAGGAAAACTCGTACTCAAATCAATGGAGTGGACCAGAAGGAAGAAAGAAACAACCAAACAGAAAAGAGGGAAGAAACCAGGATTCAAAAAAATGAGGAGAGGCTTAGGAACCTCCAGGACATCTTTAAAAGTCTCAGCATCTGAATTAGAGGGATACCAGAAGGGGAAGAGGAAGAGCAACAAGTGGAAAACTTATTTGAACAAATAATAAAGGAGAACTTCCCCAATCTGGCAAAGGAAATAGACTTCCAGGAAGTCCAGGAAGCTCAGAGAATCCCAAAGAAGTTGGACCGAAGGAGGAACACACCAAGACACATCATAATTACATTACCCAAGATTCAAATGAAGGAGAGAATTCTAGAAGCAGCAAGAGATAAGGGGACAGTCACCTACAAAGGAGTTCCCATCAGACTGTCATCTGATTTCTCAAAAGAGACCTTACAGGCAAGAAGGGACTGGAAGGAAGTATTCCAAGTCATGAAAGGCAAGGACCTACATCCAAGATTGCTCTATCCAGCAAAGCTGTCATTTAGAATGGAAGGGAAGATAAAGTGCTTCTCAGATAAGGTCAAGTTCAAGGAGTTCATCATCACCAAGCCCTTATTATATGAAAAGTTAAAGGGACTTATCTAAGAAAAAGAAGATTAAAAAATAGGACAGTAAAAAGACAGGAAACTCACAGGTATTAACAGCCACACCTAAAACAAAAGCAAACTAAGCAAACAAGTAGAACAGGAACAGAACCACGTTGGTGGTCTCATTGTTGATCTCTCTTTTCTCTCTGTTCCCTCACTTTCTCTTCCTCTACCAACTCAACTAGATTTAATTACCTTTTTTTTCCACTTCTCATATATACTGCATGAGGATCTCTCTGTGTCAACTGTTTTTATGTTTGCAGAGAGCTATGATAAGCTCTGGAACTCTTTTCTCCTACAATTATTTCAACTCTTCTTACGTGACTGTGTGTACTTCAGACCAATCTCATCACTGGCCTGTGGGCAGATTTAACTTTCTTGTTAATTCCATGATGGTGGGTAGAAAATAGACAGGGGGAGGGCAAGAATAGTGTGGGAAATGTAGAAGCTAAAGAACTTATGACACATGGACATGAACTAAAGGGGGGAATGTGGGTGGTGGGGGTGCAGGGTGGAGGGTAATGAAGGGGGGAATAGTACAACTCTAATAGCATAATCAATAAAATAAAATAAATAAAATAAATAAATAAAATAAAATAAACATCATCTCCTTTAGGGGGAGCAGGGATCAAGTAAAAAAGGAAAAAGGACTCACAGATGTGGACAACAGTGTTGTGATTGCAGGGTTGGAGGGGGCTGCGGGCATAAGGGGGTTAACTGGCAATGGAAAAATACAATAAAAATTTTTTTAAAGAATTATGTCCTTGGCTAAACCTTCCCTCACTTTCTCTTCCTCTACCAACTCAACTAGATTTAATTACCTTTTTTTTCCACTTCTCATATATACTGCATGAGGATCTCTCTGTGTCAACTGTTTTTATGTTTGCAGAGAGCTATGATAAGCTCTGGAACTCTTTTCTCCTACAATTATTTCAACTCTTCTTACGTGACTGTGTGTACTTCAGACCAATCTCATCACTGGCCTGTGGGCAGATTTAACTTTCTTGTTAATTCCCTTAAAGTCACATCCAGTGCCAACCACTGTACTTTATACCTGGTCTAACCATAACTGATTGAATATAAGCAGCATGGGGGCACACACTGTGCCTATCTTATGGCTATGTATCCATCACTTATCTGACATTGTAGATCCTCAATCAATATTAATTGAGTCAATGAATGAGAGTGAGTGGATAGATGTGATAAATGAGAAAAGTTAATGCATGGGTAAAAAGTATAATGAAATGATTATTTCCTTTCCTATAGATAGAACAATGCACTCCAGTTAGTGCACCCTTGGGTAATACTCATAATATAGAAGATTGAGAATTTATGTTAAGTTTACAGTCACCTGAAATTACTTATATTTGGGCATTTAGAGTACTGGCCCAATTCCCTGACTCAGCAATTTTACCTATTAAGTTTGGTCTTGTTGGATTCACCACATCATTCCAGATCTAGATCTTTTTAACTCTTTCAGTGTTAACTAATATTTTGCGACAGCCATGTATTTATCTAGGCCTTGATATGTATACAAGCAAGGGACAGACTGCACCTAACTTTGACACCAGTACCCTCTTACAAACATTTTTCATCCCTTTCAGATATAAAGTTCATTCTGTTGACAGAATGAAAAAAAAACTGGCATTGGTCTGCAGTGTACATTCTTACTTCATTTATTAACAAAATGCCTACTGCAAGCTGTGGCTTTATTTTTTTTCAGTTTGATTAAAATATAATTGATAAATATTTTATTAGTGTCTTATTTTTTCCATAAAAATATATGGAAACAAAATATAAATATAAAAATATATTTTGTTTAAAACAAAAATATAAATATGACCTGCTCAACAATAAACATTTATAAAATTTATTTTATCCTCCAAAATATTAAAGACTTTTAAAGAAATTTAGCCACTTAGGCCTAAATTGTATTCACAGGTTTTGACAATTTTCACTATGTCATTTTTAAATACCTTTATAATTTGAATAAAACTTCTTTCCTCCACAGCAAACAGCATAGTCCCTTTATCTATGCAAAGTATCTTTCCAGTTATTATCAGCTTTGCTCTAATCCATGTTAACTGGAGTTCTTGCTTTGCTAATCAGTACAAAGGGGTATATAGAATTGATACATACCAGCTCTAGGAAGTTCAAGTTAGCATCTCTTTCCAACTCTGCATTCAGTGATATCATATTGGTACCTTGAAAATGGCTCCCTTGGGAGTATTTACCCCATGAACTGGCAGCAGTTACAATGACAAACGTTAACCAGCACACCACTGTGCTTTGCTGTCTTCATCCACTAAATTCCCTAAAAAAAATCCCTTGCCATATTTTTTTTTCCCTTTCTGTTGTATTTTCCCTTTTTCTTCCTCACCTGTTAAAAGGAAAATAAAAGTAAAAAATGCCTTAACTTTCGGTACACAGATCAAAAGCAGTCATCTTTTTTTCAGCTTGACTGAAGTATAATTGAGAAATAAAATTGTGATATATTTAAAGAATACAGTGTAGTGATTTTATATACATTGTGAAAGGATTCCTGCCATCTAGTTAATTAACACAATCATTACCTCACATAAGTATCTTTTTTGGGGTGAAAACATTTATTCTCTTAGAGTTCTGTTCTCTTAGTAAATTTCAATTATACAATACAGTATTATCAACTATAGTCACCAATTTTATATTCAATTCTCAGGCCTTCTCTTATAGCTGAAGGTTTGGCTCCTTTTATCAACTTCTTCCTATTTCCACTTCCACCCCTCAGCTGCTACCAACCACTTTTCTGCGCTCCGTTTCTATGACTTGGCTTTTTTAAAAAGAGTCTACATATAAGAGATACCAGGCAGTATTTATCTTCCTCTGTCTGGCTTATTTCACTTAGCATAATGCTCTGAATGTCCATCACCCATGTTGTTGCAAATAGTAGGATTTCCTTTCCTGTCATGGCCAAATAATATTCATATATATTACTTATGCATAATATATATTATATAATGTGAATGTGTACAATATATCACATCTTTTTTATTTATATATATATCACATCTTTTTTATTCATTCATCAACTGAGGTACACTTAGGTTCTTTCCATATTTGGGCTTCGGTGAGCAGTCAAAGACAGTCATCTTATTAGTTGAAATATACCTTTGACAGGCATGGCAGACATCTGATATAATAATGGATTACATGAGATACAGGATGTTTCTTGGCGTTACATAAAAGTCCTTGCTGGTATGACAGCTCTGCTCCACAAAGTCAAGAGTAGCCAAAGATCCTTCTGTCTCATTGCTCCACTATCCCTCAAGCTTTGATACCAGATGGTCCAAGGCAACTCATGTTGCAGCCAACAGGAGGGGAAGAGCTGGAGGGGAGGGCATGTTCTCTCCCTTGAAAAACGGGACATGGAAGTACAACTTCCTTCTGTTCACATATCCTTAGCAGAGCCTGATCCCCGAATAAGAAGTGGAGAATAGACAAGAGACAGTGAGCAGTATTTACCACAGACCCACTCCTTTCATAATCCATTTTAATTATTTGAAAAGCTGGCAAGTGCATATGATAAAAATTCCCCAGCACCACAACTCAGAAACAACCAGTTTCTTTTATCTCTATAAAAATCATCTATGCATTAAATACATTTTTTAAACATTTTCATTGTTAGGGACCTTCCTGCTTTTCTGCCAGTATCAACTAATTCTGCGTTTTCTCTCTTAAAATTATTCTCAGAGATTCCTACTGCTCTCCCTTCAGATGAACTCAGAGCTGTGAACAGCTGCTTGTTTAGGGAGACAAAGTCAATCAAACACTAGGAATTTTTAATGGCCACACAGTGTTGGTCTGTACCAAATTATCTTGGAAATTCACTTACTGGAAATAAATATTTTACACCAAAAATGTTATTTTAATTCCTTATCAACAGCTGAAATGATCGAAATTTGCACTCGGTGTTGTGAAATTCCCCCATGCAATGGTAAGAATTCAATTTTGAGATCTACATCTTGCTTGTGATTCATCTCTAATTTCTAAAATCTACATTTCCTAAACTAGGACCCTCTGCCCCCTATGTCTCTGAAAACATATTTGCATCTCTACAATATCCCTATCACACAAAATTTTTTGGTACATAATAGGCAGGAACTTAAATAAATTACACTTTCAAACTTCCTCTCCTTTTATCTGAATTAGTATAGAACAGTGATCTCATGGCCAGTTCTTTATTTTTAAAGAGATAATTTTACTGAGTAAGATAAGGAAAAGTGATCACACATTCTATTTTTGGCTGAGTAAGACTTCCAAACAATATCCCAGTTATTGTAGCCTCCCATCGCTCTTATATTCATCTCTGTGAAGTTATACAAACACTCAAATCTGGAATGCTTGCTTAGAAAACCTATAGCGCCATCCAACAGAAATATTACTTTTATTTCTCCCTCCTTTTGTCTTCACTCAATACTCTGTATTGAGGTTTAATCCTTGGATTTATGGATTGTCCCAAATTTTCATCTCTTTGTTCTCTTGATACATACAAAGTTGTTGTATTTATCTCTTGGTACTGAGATCTCAAAATCATCTTCTCATTGATAGACAAGTGAATTACAAATTAATATATTATATCCATTTTCAAGCTGTTTTCTGTTGTGGACAATTGTAATGTACCCTCATTTTTTATTTCTATACCTGAAGCCACTCTCCCTATCATTTCTAGAGTTTCATCAAGATGTTGCCCTCCTACAGTCCCACTTACCATTTGAGACCTTTGAGTTTACCTAATCAGATGATGTTTAGCAGAGCCATGAACTGAGTCTTTATATGCAGAACAGCATGAAGAAGGTCCTGCTGGACCTGGAGCAAGCCATGGAGAAATAAAACCAACAGGATACCCAGAGAACAGTGGGAACTTTGAGAGGAAAAGGACATTATGGATGAAGAGGGCACAAAGGAAGTATGAAGAGGCACCAAAGGCAAGGCTGTCTCTTTGCGCTTTAACTTTAAGGGACACCCTTCAAGAAAAACCCTCCATCTGAGTGCTACCAAATACCAAATTCAGTTGTTTCACTAATACCATATGCACTCTCAGTGAATTAATGTTTTCAGGTATTCCAAATGTCATGTATTTTTTCAGTCATTTTCCAATTTCTAAATGTCAATTCCTACCTTATACTTAAATGCGCAGTTATCAAGTGTGAGTGTGTATCCTGCGAGGCATCATCTTATACATGTAGAACCCAATATAGCTTGCCCTCTGCTGGAAAGGGAATCAATCCACTTGTTTCTATTTGATTGCTTAGAGTAGAAAAAAAGAAGTATTTTGAGAGGAAGACACCTCATAGACCTGTTTTTGAAATTAATTGAAATGTATTTAAAGGAATACTACAAAGCAAGGTGTATTGTGCACTCTTAGTAAATGTCTGTGATCATTATCTATCATTAACAGAGACCAAGCAATACCCTTCATATTCTAAGTATATTAAATTCAAAAAGAACATCACAGAACACATCCTAAATTAGACAGAAAGCATAAGAACATGAAAATACTATATGTGACAGCTACAGATAAAATATTGCCATGGTGAGAGCCAGAAAGAGACCATTTGTTCATCATCTTTCTTATTGCCTTTTCACATCAAGACTGGGTAACAGATTTGTTCATTGGGAAGTCCACAATAAATACAGTTCATAAAATAAAATCAGAAGAATTCTAGAGAAACTCTTCCTGAGATACATTTAATATTATTTTTAAAGGAAGCAATGATTATAGCTGTTACCCCTAGCAGTTTGACAATGAGCTAGAATGTTATTAAAATATCCATCAAAAGCACTTCCACTTTGCAGGAGTGAAGCTATGTAATGTGTCCTTAGAGGACTTTCAAAGGATGCTATTAATGTATTACAAAAGAGGAAACAAAAGGGACAACACCCAAATAAAGGTTAAAAGGACACAACCCCATTGTCTGCTGCGGAGCGACACCTGGAAGGTTTAGGCTGCTTCAACCTTGGACAGGTAATACCGTAAACATGTAAATGATCCATGGGGTAGAAATGTGGTGAGAAGAAGAAAAGGTAGAAACAATAAAGCAGAGAGTCCAAGGGAATCTCTTTCTCAGGCAGAAAACAAATCCATTTTCACTTCCAAGGGCAAGCAATGAACATGTGAGAATGGACTCTTTCTTCTCCACCACGTCCCAGTTCTCAGCAGGGCCCAAGAGCTTTGATCTAGCAATGCCACTGCCAGCCCGTGGGTTCCTACCGTGGGGCAGGCTGTTCATGGCAGAAGAGAGGCAGGACTGTTCAAGGCAGGGCAGGGATCCCAAAACGTGTCAGAAGTACCATGACATTCCAGAAGGCCAAAACACTCCAATCCCTAACAGCCCTTTAACTTGCCCTTCATCGACGTAATGGCCCACAGTTGGCCTCCTCTTTGCTGGACCATGCCTCCCAGGATCACAGCCCAGGCACCTGAGGAAACTGGCCTGGTGTCTCCTTATAGTTTCAGGTCCTCTTCCACTCACATTCTTTGGCTTCAAAATGAGTACAAATTGACAAAATGGAATCATTTCTGCTTGGCACAGAGCTTGGCAACCAGATAACACCAGCAAAGCCAGGTCCACATTTACGCTCTCCCACATTCATAGGCATGTGAAGTTCCAAGATGGAAATTTGTTTCTCCTGCAGTTTTATGACACTTCTACTGTCTGATTATCCCACTTTATGGCAATTTGCATCATTACGGGCCTGTGGCAAATGAAACAAATTGCCATAAAATGTTGGGAAAATCCTAAATCATGGCTCTGTCTGGCTTGCTAAATGATGACACTGGGGTTGAATTCAGATGGCTCGGTTCATTTTGCTACAAACCTTAATGGGGGCCACTAACTCACACATCAGGCTGCATGGTGACTACTAAATGAAGCAAACTAATAGAATTTTTTCCCGATGCACTAAGCAAGTCTTCAGTAAAAGAAAACACATTGATTCCAAAGTTGTTTACTACCCACTAAATAGAACCCCTATAGCTTTTCCCATGCAGCCCGCATTAGAGCTAAATTAACAGCCCTCATATGTATCTACTCTACTAGTACCAGACAAAAGTGCTTACACCATTAGGAATATAAGTTGCCTCAGTCTAAATCTTGATACAGAAGATTGTCTTTCTCACTTAACTGCCTGGCTATCAAAAGTTGTAATATCAGACATAGGCAAGAAAAAAGAAACGCACTGAAAGGTCATAAATAATTGCTGCATTCTAATTCAGTGGTGATGTATTAGCTTTAAATGATAAGGATAGGAAGCTGGATGGTTAGACGTGCAAAAAGGAGAGAGCTTCAGGAAGGTGAACAGTTTTGGTAACTGGTATGATCTTTGTTGATCATAATCTTGGCTCTGGTTTTGCAAACCTCTCCTGTAAATCTATGAGAGGTGAAGCTTTGTAGTAAGAAACCCTGTTGGCTCCTTTGGACAATGATGCTGGGATAAAAGCAATGGAATTTTATTTCTCACAACCTCCTGGATCTGACATTCTCTTAACCAAAGTCAGCTTCAATGTTCTGACCCTAGACACTTGCAGTGGATGCTTAGTTCTTCCTGTACACCAAGTAAGTCTCTAAGATCCGCTGCCTCCCTCCCTCCCACCCCTCACCCCCACTGCACCTCCATTAGGGAGGTTTCTGGTGTCATTTAAAACAAACAGAGGAGGATGCCTGACAAAGGAGACCCAGAGTCCTGGATACCAAATTACCATCATATCAGACAAGCTGTGTCAAGAACGTAGTACCCAGACAACTGCAAATATTCTAGGAAGCAGGGAACTTTTATGGAGTCTGCTTATTTAAAACATGCACATTTTTAATGTAAAACTTGACTAAAAAATAATTAAATTCACAATTATCATTCACTGAACACTAATACATGCCAAGCATCATACCAAGAGGTTTAAACGAATATAATCAGTCCAACTCCTCCATTTACAGATGAGAAACCTAAGGATCAGAGAGGCTACTCTACTTCCTCAAGGATGGATAAGTAGACAGAGCTAGAATCTGAACCAGAATCTAGTCTCAGTGTTAATTCCATACTCTCTATAGCTCTCAGCTATGCCACACAGCTAGCTGCATTGTAAGTCAACTTTTCTGCTAAATTAACATTATTGTTAGGCCAACGATGAACTCCACAGGATGAAAGGTTCTTCCATAATTTTAGCAAGTATCACACATTTGGCTTATCCTGGATGATTTTTATGAATCATTAGCACAGACTTTTCTTTTTATATTCATTTATCCTTTTCTTTTTTTTTCTTTTTTCTTTTTTTAAATTATATTTTATTGATTATGCTATTACAGTTGTCCCATTTTCCTCCCTTCGTTATCCTCCACCCTGCACACCTCCTCCCACCCACATTCCCCCCTTTAGTTCATGTTCATGTGTCATAAGTTCTTTAGCTTCTACATTTCCCACACTATTCTTGTCCTCCTCCTGTCTATTTTCTATCTACCATCTATGCAACTTGTTCTATGTACCTTGTCCCCCTCTCTCCTCTTCCCACTCCCCTATTGCTAACCCTCCATGTGATCCCCATTTCTGTGTTTCTGCTCCTGTTGTAGTGGTTTGCTTAGTTTGCTTTTGTTTTATATGTGGTTGTTAATACCTGTGAGTTTGCTGTCATTTTACTGTTCATATTTTTTATCTTCTTTTTCTTAGATAAGTCCCTTTAACATTTCATATAATAAGGGCTTGGTGATGATGAACTCTGTTAACTTGACTTTATCTGAGAAGCACTTTATCTTCCTTTCCATTCTAAATGACAGCTTTGCTGGATAGAGCAATCTTGGATGGAGGTCTTTGATTTTCATGAGTTGGAATACCTCTTTCCAGCCCCTTCTTGCCTGTAAGGTCTCTTTTGAGAAATCCGCTGACAGTCTGATGGGAACTCCTTTGTAGGTGACTGTCCCCTTATCCCTTGCTGCTTCTAGAATTCTCTCCTTCATTTTAATCTTGGCTTATGTAATTATGATGTGCCTTGGTGTGTTCCTCCTTGGGTCCAACTTCTTTGGGACTCTCTGGGCTTCCTGGACTTCCTGGAAGTCTATTTCCTTTGCCAGATTAGGGAAGTTCTCCTTTATTATTTGTTCAAATAAGTTTTCCACTGGTTGCTCTTCTTCTTCCCCTTCTGGTACCCCTGTAATTCAGATGTTGGGACATTTAAAGATGTCCTGGAGGTTCCTAAGCTTCTCCTCATTTTTTTGAATTCTTGTTTCTTCCTTGTTTTTTGTTTGCTTGTTTCTTTCTTCCTTCTGGTCCATTCCATTGATTTGAGTCCCAGTTTTCCTCCCATCTCTGTTGGTTCCCCATGCATCTTTCTTCATTTCACTTATTGTAGCCTTCATTTTTTCATCTAATTTGTGAGCAAAATCAACCAATTCTGTGAGCATCCTGAACACCAGGGTTTTGAATTGTGCATCTGATAGGTTGGTAGGTTGGCAATCTCTTCGTCGCTTACATAAATTGGCTCTGGGGCTTTGATTTGTTCTCCAGTTTGAGCCATTTCATTTCTGGGTTGTTTTTTGGGTTTTTTTGTTTGTTTGTTTGTTTGTGTGTTTGTTTTTTTGTCTAGTTGTGGCTGTTACGTAGTGAGGGGTGGAGCCTCAGGTGTTCCCCAGGGCAGGACAGCCCAGTCGCTGGGTAGTGACACTGTATGTGGGGGCGGGGTCTGAGAGGAGATAATGGCACTTGCTTTACTCACTCTCAGATTCCAGTCCCTTTCACCGCTTCCCCTTTGCCTGGATTATCTGCGTGTGAATGAGGGACCACCCGGTCAGCCAGCTGCCTTGTGCGGCCTCACTGGTTCTGCACAGTTGCCACCCCGTGCCCAGGGTCTGCTAGTCGCCTCCTGTGCACCTGGGGGCTGCCTTCGTGCCCAGTCCGCACCTCCACTTTTTCCTGCCGCGACTCCGCCCCTCTTACCGGTCTGGATGAATCGATGTTGGACTTCCAAACAGTTTGATTTTCTGAGTTCTGGTTGTTTTCTTGTTTCTAAATCTTTGTTGTCCTTAATTTTGGTTGTGAGAGGAGGCACAGTGTGTCTGCCTACGCCTCCATCTTGGCCGGAAGTCTCATTTATCCTTTTCTATTTCACTATCATTTACTAGAATTTTTTAGTCTGGATTTCACTTTCTTTCCATCTGGAAGTTGCTTGTTTCTAAGGTCACAAAAGCTGTACCTGGTAAACCAAGCCCATAACAATAAGCAACATAAAGTTATTGGGTATTTGCTATTCATGGCAGTTTGAGTTCATATTATTTGAGTGACAAATAAATGTGCATATATCCAGGCTATAAATATTTATTCTGATGTTCCCTTAGATTACATATATGCTTTTTTCCTTTTGGCTTTAAAGTAGGAAGTATAGAAGAATTTCTAGTAATCCCCATGGTCTTAAACCAGAGGCTCTGGTTGCACTTTCTAAAGCATCTATTAAATTCATGAATCTATATATTATACATTGATTTTGAAATATCCCTTTGGCATATGATTTTGTCTAGGAAAAAAACAGCCATTGTTAATATTAGGAGAAGGGTTTGCATGACATCTGTGTAACCAAGGAGAGTAGACTGGAATGCACATGCATGAACAATGATAAATTCACTGTACTAGTCAGTGGGGGCTTTAGAGTAAGCATGTGTACTGTGCAGCCATCACATTCAAAATGACTGAGCTAGTAAAACAACAAATCTGCATCAATTTTTGTACTAAACTTGAACATTCCTCCATAGAAACTATCCAGATGATTCAGAAGGCCACAGCTATGGGCAACTGGTGATTGGCAGCTTCATCATGACAATGCACCCACTCATGCATCATGTGTCTGCAGAGTTTTTTGGCCAAACATCAAAACACCCAGGTGACTCAGTCCCCCCACCACTCAGATCTGTGCCCTGCAACTTCTGGCTTTTCCAAACTTTGAAAGGGAAGAGGTTTCAAACCATCAATGAGATTCAGGAAAATAGGATAGGATGGCTGATGGCTATTGGGAGAACTGTGTCAGGTCCCAAGGTGACTACTTTGAAAGGGACTGAGACATCATTGTCCTATACACAATGTTTCTTGTATCTTGTATCTTCTTCAATACATGTCCCTATTTTTCATATTACATGACTGGATACCTTCTAGACAGACCTCGTACACTACATATACAACCTCTTATCTAAAAGAAGAATCAATGAGCTAAAATAGTACACACCAACTTTGGGTTTGATTTCAAACCAACAGCTTGGCAATTTTCAGACCCACTTGCATTGTTCAGCTCTAATTTCCATCGATACAGACACACTGCAGTTCCTCAAGAAATGCTCACATACTTCTGTGCCACTGATATGGCCCAATGAATCCAGAGGCCATGGGTTTCCATTCTTCCTCACAACTCACCAATAGGTGGAATGCCAGCATACAATGATTGATTTTTTATAATAAATAATCCAAATTTTTTGGTCGTTCAAATGTCTCCATTCAAGTATCCATTTTAAGAACTAAAATTCAAACTCATTAAACTTCTTTTCTTGTTGAGGCAACACTGATTGGTCAACTTTCAAAAATAATAGCCATATGATGATGTGAGACTATCCATAAAAATTTAAAACCTGCTCTTTTGAAAATTTGACCTGTAACTTATTATAGCTTGTAGGCATTCTCTTATTGGCTTTATCTATAGGAACACTAGTTGGAATTTTCAAAGAATGTAGTCCTAGTTAGAACTTTCCTGTGAACCAACAGGAAATATACTATGGGGTTAAGAATGCAGGGGTTTTTTTTTTTAATCTCTTTGGTTGAAAATTGTTATTCTTAATTGTATGACCTTGCACAGGTTACCTAAAAACACTTCACATAAATTTCTTCCTATGTAAAATGGGAACATTAATAATATCAAAGTTATAAGATTGCTATGAATATCAACTAACAATATAAGGGTGGCAGAGACATCTAGCTATCCAAAAAAACTTGTACCCCCTCCGTAGTATGGTGTTGTCCATAGGAAGCAGCTTCCCACACAGGAACTACATTTCCTAGTACCTTTGCATATAGGGGTGTTATGTAACCACTTCTCACCAGTGATATGTGTGCAAAATTGGCACACATCTCCTCCAGGCTAGGACTTTTAAGCACCAGTGTGCTTCATCCGCAGCTTTCATTTGCTGGAAGCAAAGAATAACAGTGTCTTGGGGGAGAGTGGACATGTGAAAGAGCTTAGCTCACAGAGTTACTATGAGAAGGAAAGCCACCTATCAAGCAGGAGTACCCATGAGTTCAGAAAAACATGTATTATAAGAAGCCACTGAAATCTGGGGCTTTATTTGTTATAGCAGCCAATGTTACCCTAACTAATTCAATATACAGAAAGATCAGCATCACGTGTATTATCGTCCAGAACTTGTGCATCCCTTTTACAACAATCTAAACATTAAGATCAGATCTAGGATATAAAATTTCCCAAAAGACTCCAACTTTGATTCACCTTATGGTGTGACCGTCTTCATTAAACATTTCCTAAGTATCAACAATATTCTAGGCACATTTCTGTGTTCTGATTATATAATGATGACAAAAACAACCACACTCCCCCCTTTATGGAGCTTTCATTGTAGTCTGGCAAGAAGATATGAGGATGTCAATACTATGTGAAAAAACAAATAAGATGGCTTCAGATAGATCACAATAGAGAATGACTTGGGGGTGGGAAGGGCAATTTTAGATAGGAATTTTAGAGAAGTTTTTCTGAAAATGAAAAGCAATGGTAATAGCTAACTTAGCGCAGTGTACTCACACTACGTCAACTTAGCTTGGCTTAGCTGTTTCCCAGAATTCCCTTCCTTGCATGGTGCCAGGTTAACATGGGACACAAGGGACACTTTACACAGATTTGGAAGGCCATATTGTCTCTATGCTCAGAAGGGAAGTGTAAGACATCGAGCAGGCTGGCCACTCCCACACATTGTTTATCTGCGGTCTTACACTGTTTCTGTGGGGCAATAATCTCGCATGCTGCTCCTCCTGCTCCCACAGGACATGCACGCCATTGCAATGGGAGGATTAAAGGCGTGGAGATGGGTTCCAGCTCATCCTTGTATGTTCTCCTTTGTCTTTGCTTCCCCTCGCTTCTCATCCATCTTTCCTTCTTGATATTTTTTTTCTGATTACTTCAAGGCCAACATCAGATACAGAAGCAGTAGCCATTCAGAAACTGTATTAACTCAATGCTCTTTAATAAATCCCATATTCTTATTATTTATCTTAACTTTATTTTTATTGTCGACACTATTACAGATGTTCCCACTCCCACCCTCCCCCATTATTTCTAAAATTGTATTTCTTCGATCAATCCTTACACACATGGTACACACTGTCTACGAAAAATGCATATGACTAAAGGTTTTCTAAGATGATCTCATTTAATACTCATGGTGACTATGAAGCATGTACTATTATTACCCTCATTCGAAATAAAGAAACTGGGCTCACAAAGACCAAGTGAGCCATACCAAGTCACACTTCTAGTGAGTGATGAAGCTGGAACTCAAACCCTGAGAATGTGATAAGAGAGTCCAAAAATGCCATGCTGCTGCCTCCGTCATGCTCCCTCAGGCTGTTCTGCAAGGTTTAGGAGTTTGCTAAGTGCTCTTTTCATCAGGATTTAGCTAGAAAGAAGTCTTTGGGCTCATAATTAAGAACATTCAACTGATCAGAGAATGGAATTTTTGAGATGGAAAGAAACTTAAAAATCACTGAGCCCAATTATATACAAAAGAAAATAAATCTCAGAGAAGAGATTTAAGCCAAGTCCCTTGATGGGGAGCTTCTGCCTCCATTCTGTGGCCTTCTGCCACACTCTAAATGTGAGTAAGCTCAGGTTTACCTTCATCAGACATGCAGGGACCTGGGACATACTACAGAGCATCTCATGAGCTGGATTAGGACTCCAGATTGGTTTGTGTGTGAACAACTCTCTCTCTAGTATCCTTTGGCCCATGGTAAAAATAACTCTATTTTTTTTTATTTGTGTACAGTAATTCAAGTCTCTCCCAACACTTCAACTGGAAGTACTATTAGGAAAATCCCTTCCAATGATTCTGCTAATAGTTTCCAGAAAATTTAAACCTGGAGTGACATTTGAATGAATTTTCTATAGTGGGCTTCCATACAAATCAATAAGTCATTCTGATTCATTCTTAGTTTCTAGAGGAAAGTATTTATTTTCTAAGATGAGACTGAATAGAAATGGGAATCATTTGTATTGGGTGAAGCAAAGCTTGCTGATTAAGTTTACCTCTTTTCCCTTTATTACTTCTGAAGGATGAAGCCATGGGAATTTTGGAACTTGTAACTACACATTTCTTCCCAGGATTGCTCCAAAATCTTAGAGAAGCACTAAGTATCCCCAGTGAAGTTACTAATAATTTGCACTATTTTGAAATTAGAATTTTTGTCTGGAAAAAATGTTTTGAAAACCCAGCTGGTTGAAAAGCAGACCATGCTTTATCTGTTAGTATAAAAATACATGAAAATGTGCCCAGAAAAAAAATCAATTCTCTTACATCTTTCAGTGAAAATAAATAACAAATTATAAGTCGTCATTTTAAAAGCAATAAAGGAAGTTAAATGGTAATCAAAATCTATAATTTTTTTAATAATGAACAATTCCTTATAACAGTGAAAGTATTTACAAAAGTAAAAATTCTGCTGAGGAGTTTAGGTTAAGAACAAAACCCAAAAGGTCAGAGGTCCATGTGATACCACAACCACTCACTTTTACCTTATAGAGACCACAGTGCAATTGGAACGAATTAGGGTCTGTTGTTTTGGAAAACACAGACACTAAAACTCCAGAATATCTCAGCAGGAATTTTTAAATCTAACTGGAAATTAACTCTTATAGTACTGAAATGAAATACAATTTTACTTCCTTTGACAGAGTTATTTTAAAAATGTAAAACTTGAGGCTCCTCGGGATCAGTTCTAAATCCTGTCTGACTATCCTTAGAGATTAATAACTCCGCACCCAATTCCAATGTGAGGATTTCCCCCCCAAGCCACCAAGCTTTCTCCAGTGCCAGCTGGTTGCCCTACAATTCAACTCAATTCTGACACTATGTACCCAGAGACAGCATCAGAATTCACAGGGTAAGCGCACAGTCCCACAAGTCTGCCCTCACTTCAGATGCCAACTGCAAACCCAGCTTGTTGCCTGTGCTTCTGACCAGCTGTCTATATAAACCAGAGATTCCCACCACCCCTTTCTTGGGTTCGATTAATTTGCTAGAGCATCTCACAGAGATCAGGGCACTAGTTTACTCACAATATTACCAGTTTACTACAAAGGATATTAAAGGATAGAAATCAACAACCAGATGAAAAGGTACATAGGGCAAAGAACAGGGAAAAGGCATTGAAGATTCATGCCCTCTCGAGAGTGCATCACTTTCCTCAAACCTCCACCTGTTCAACCACCTGGAGGTTCTCCAAACCCTATCCTTTTGGAGTTCTATGGAGGCTTCATTACATAGGCATAACTAATTAAACCATTGGTCATTGGTAACTGAACTTAATCTCCATGCCCCTCTCCGCTCCCCCATATCTGGGGATGGGACTAAAAGTTCCAGCCCTCAGATTACATGGTTGGTTCTCCTGGCAAACCGTCCCCTTTCTTAAATGCTTTCCAAAAGTCACCTCATTAACATAAGAAAAGACACCTTTACTGCTCTCACACTTTGGAGGTCTCCAGGGTTTCAGAAGCTCTGTGCTAGAAACAGGGACGAAGACAAAATATATATCTTTGTTACATAAATCACAATATCACAGGAATAGACCATCTTCAAGTCAAATAGACTTCTACCACTTGGGATATCAAGAATCATCCCAGCTGGTGTGGTTCAGTGGACTGAGTGCCAGCCTGTGAACCCAAAGGTAGCCGATTTGATTACCAGTCAGGGTTTCAGGGCAGGTCCCCTGTGGGGATATGCGAGAGGCAACCAACTGAGGTATCTCTCACAAACATTGATGTTTCTCTCCCTCTCTTTCTCCCTCCCTTCCCCTCTCTCTAAAAATAAATAAATACTTTTTTAAAAAGAATAAGAATATGATCCATAAAGCCCAAAGCTTTATATTGGCCCTGGCCCAGAGGACCTTATAGATACCAGGATCGGAACGCAGTTTCCTGGGACACAGAAGGAAAGAAGCTTCTTTCAGAGATTCTGCCAGGTGTAGGCTTTTAGGAGAAGAACAGAATATATAATATTTCTTGGTTCCTGAAATTATAAAGGGAATTGAGGAAGATGCAATGCCTGAGAAGGGGTGCAGCTACAGAAAGACCCCCAGTGTAAGCTCTGGTCTCTTTTACCGTGTAACACAGGGCAAGCTCTGCCAGCAATGTGAACAATTGTGACTAGGCCAGAGAAATAAGGGGATGTGGAATTTAGACCCATTGACAGGTCCTGATCTTTCCCTGGGGTTCAACCCCTACTCTGGGCAAGTTCTACCATCCATCCTGGCTATTGGAGGGCTAGGGAAAGCTAAGATAGTAGCAATTCAATATTTTTTTTAAATTATATCAAATATTTATTTAAACATTCTAAGGAAATTATAAAAAACATAGTAAGACACATGTATCCACCAGCCGGCACTGATACATTTTAACATCTTGCTGCATTTGCTGCAGTTCTTTTTTTTTTCCTTTCTTTTAGAGATATAGCTAAAGCCCAATCATATCCTCCACCTTCTTCCCCTTCTTCCCCTCCATAGCTTACTGCAATCTGGAAGTTAGTTTGTATCACTCCCATACATGATGTTCAATATTAAGTAAATATGTTCAAATTCATTAAAAATTTATCTTATGGGTTTTTATAATTTTTAACTTAGAGAAATGCTATTCTGTAGGATTCCTCAACTTTGGCTTCACTGACATTTTGGGTTGTGTATTAATTTCCTGTTGCTACTATAACAAATTAGCCAATACTTAGTGGTTTGAAACTACACAGATTTATTCTCCTACAGTTCTGGAGATCAGAAGTTTGAAATGAGTTTTATAACTAAAATCAAGTACCATCTGGGCTGGCTGCTTCTGGAGGCTCTAAGAGAGAACTTACTTCCCTGCCTCTTCCGAATTCTAAATGTTCTTATTCCTTGGCTTGTAGCCTTGCATCCCATAGAGTCTTCTCCCTCCATTTCCATCCTCACACTGCCTTCTTCCACCTTTGACCTTCTTATTGCCCTAAGTGTTAGGATAACTCAGGATAAACTCCCCATTTTCATATCTTCAATGTGATCACATCACATCAGCAAAGTCTCTTTTGCCATAAAACATAGCATTCACAGGTTCTGGATTAGGACCTAGACATCTTTGGGGACCATTACTGAGTCTAACACAGGCCAGATAATTCTGTTTTGTGGAGGGCTGTCCTGGACATTAGAGGATGTTTACCTGTATCCTGGCATCTATCCATTAAGATGCCAGTAGCACCCCTCAAATTTTGACAACCAAAAATGCCTCCAGACATTGCCAGGTGTGTCCTGAGGGACAAAATGCCCACAGCAGAGAATCACTGCTCTACATGCATGGTCCTCACTTGTATATTTTACTCTAAAATGCATTTGAGAATTCTCCATGTCCAAACATAAAGACCTGGTATGGATAACTGCCCCAGGGTATTCTGTTGCATGAATAAAAAATGTTTCTCCTATTTTTTCTCTGTCATATACAATCCTTCATCAATCATTTGAACATGTTCTCCTCATAAGCATACACAGTTTCTCTATGGTAGGACAATGGTTCTCATTCTTTGACTTGATCAGAATCATGCAGAGAGCTCCTTCAATACCCAGATTGCTGGGTAACACACCCAGAGTTTCTGATTCCTTGGGTTGGGAGCAGGGCCCAAAGTATTGAATTTTTAACTAGTCTCCAGTTGGTGCTGAAACTGTTGGTCTGAGAACCACTCTTTGAGAACAAATGCTGTAGTGTGTGTGTGTGTGTGTGTGTGTGTGTGTGTGTGTGTGTGTGTGTTTGAGAGAGAGAGAGATTTTTCCTCAAATCTGCCTTAACATTGAGATTTGGCATTCTAATTTTTTTTTGTCTATTCACTGTAATTTATGACAGACTGTTCTTAAATATTTTTAGGTTAAATTCACCCTAAGTGGAAATATTTTTTCCTGTAGCCTAGATTATTAAAAAAATATCTTCCAAAAGGGTTTGCATTTATTTCTCACTGGTATTCCAAGAATAGCAGGTGTCTGAGGACCGCATTTATGTTAATCTATCAGTTTGGTAGTACACGAAAGCATAGCATTAACCCAAGTGTGACATATACTTGGGTTCTAACAGCCTTCTCTTTCACCATTAAATGAAATGAACTTTACTTTTGGCTATGGACCAGGCCTACCCTGGAACTACAATTCTCATGGCCTGTTTCTTTGAGTGACACTCCTTGCCAATTGCCAGAGCAAAGAGCACTCATATACTAGTGAGTGAGGAGATAAATAAACAAATCAGTACAGTATAATGCAGCCAATATTACCACAGAAGTACTCACGTTCAAATATTTATTTCATCATTATCAAAGTCGGAGGTAGAGGTAGTATTTTAGGCAGGGAGAAGAGCAAGTTCAAAGGTACAAAGGAATGTAAACCTGGCATTTTTTGGACACAGAGAAACGTGAAAAAGAGTTGGCAGACAAAAGATGTGATGCAGACCAGGTGACTTGCAGATGAGAATAGACAGATCAGCTGCAATGATCTTATGAAAGCCTCTAATCAACACAAAGGGGAAGAAATTCTAATAAGAAGATTACCTGTCTTGGTTTTTTATGTAAAAATTTGATATATGCAATAAAAATATGAAGTAATTACATATTAAATGCTATTTTTAATTGAATAAATCAGTTCAAACATGGGATAAAACTTAATTAATAGACTTTTGTAGTAAAAATCAATGGAGATTTCTGGTTTAAAACTTGTTCTTCCTAAGGTTCTTGGGGAAAAGAGAGCAGCTGAGCAGGATTTTTCTCTTGGCCACTGCCCAAGGAAGGGGCTGAAGAGGATGAACAGGGGTTGTTAAGAGAGGGCTGGACATGAGCCCAGCTCAGTCAACAAGGACGTAGAGCATGAGACAGGAGGGAACAAAAACACCTGCCGAGGCATATTGCCAGCTATGCTTTTCAGAGGACAAAAGAATTGGAAAAGTCCTGTGCTTTTGAGGAATGGAGACTAGACTCGTCCACATACTAGAGTTCTAAATTATATAAATCTAACACCTGTTTGCTATGTAGTAGGCATAACAAAAATAGAATAAACAAGATTCTATGACTATGTGAACCAATGGTTTCTAAATCTGGCTGTACTATCAAAATCATCTAGGAAGACTTAAAAATACTAAAATGCCTGGAGCCCACCCTAGTGACTGGAATCCCCTCACTCTGCTTGTAAGATTCCCAAATGATTATTGTAGCTGACCTGGAATAAGTCAGTAAACCAGCCCTTGGAAAATGCAGATAAAATATGCCCTGATTAAATTTGCATTCACTTTAAATTTTTTTATCATTTCTCTCTATCTGAAAAATGATGTCCATTGTTTTTAAAATTATCTTATAGTTTATTATTAAGTTATTATTTCAGGGACTTAAATTGGTTACTTTAGATTTTTCCAAAAATTATATCTTATTTTTTCATATTGTAAACATTTTACATAATAATAAAGGTAAAATTATAAACAAATATTAAAAAGACTATTGCTTAATAATAACTGACAATTAGGTAACCATTGGGGAAAGTAGTAAGTTAGATCCATTCTTCATACCTTCTGCCAAATAAATTCTACAATTATCAACATTGCAAATAAAGAAAATTAAATGAAAATACATTACACATTTTAAATCTAGAATTAGAAGAAAACTTTGTAAGCCTGATACAACAAATCTAGAAACTATAAAATACTGATAAACTTGAAAATATAAAACATTTTTACAAAGTGCAAAAGAGATTTTAAAATGGTAAAAGACATATAAACAAATACTTAATATTTAAAAAATCATCCTAAAATCAATAAGATAAAGACAACTCAAGGGGTTCTGATTAAAATGGCAGCACAGGTACACACAGTACTTGCATCCTTCCACAGCCACATAAAAATTCCAACTACAAAACAACCACCATTCAGAATCGCCTGAAATCTAGATGGACAGAAGTTTCACAACTAAGGATATAAAGAAGAAAGGACATTAAGACTGGTAGGAGGGGCAGAGACACCGAAAGGGCTGGTCTCCCACCCACATGTCATGGATAAAAATTGGGAGAGATACCTTGGCTGCAGAGGTCCCCCCTGAGGAGGAGGGGTCCCAACCCCACACCAGGCCAGAGTTCCAGTGTCAGGAAGAGAAGTTCCTGTAACTTCTGGCAGTAAAAACCAGAAGTTAATAGTGAGACAAAGGGTTTCTGGAGTTTCACGCATTCTTCTTAAAGGGGCCATGCACAGACCTAATCAGATTCACTCACTCCAAGCTCTAGCTCTGGGGCAGCAGCTAGAAAGGCACCAGGGACATAGGGGAGGAAATGAACTGTTCAACAACAGAGCAAGGGTTGGAGGGGCAGTTTTCTCCCAAACAGAAGTGCTGGCAGAGGCCATTGTCCTTTTCTGAGACCTCCTCCACACAGAGTCAGCCAGCACCACATCTGTGTCTCCCCATCAGCCTAGCTAACACTGTTTGCCCTGACCTGAAGGTTCCCTGACACCCCACACCAGCTTGCAGATACACCCAGGCTGTTTTCAGTGGCTTCTCTATACGCACAGCCTGGTTTGGCTCATGCTTCAGACTCTCCTAAAACCTCTCAAAGAAGCAGCATCTGGCCTCATTATGCCCCATACCTCTTACTAACTGGCCCTAGGCTGGCACTTGTGGTAGTTGGCCTTGATTCACAACTTGGCATCTCCTGGGAACCTCCAAACCTAGAGCCCAAATACAATCAGAAATTAGAGAGAAGTAACAACTGATACTGCAGAAATACAAAGGATTGTAGGAAATTGCTATGAACTACTATATACCAAGAAATTGGACAACCTGGGGAAAATGGATAAATTTTGAAGCATATAATCTTCCAAAACTGAATCAGGAAGAAGCATAAAACTGAATAGACTGATAACTAACAACTAGTGAAATTGAAGCAGTAATAAAAAAAATTACCAGCAAGTAAAAGTCCTGGACCAGATGGCTTCATAGGTGAATTTTACCTACTATTCAAAGAAGAACTAACACTCATCCTTCTCAAACTATCCCAAAAATTTCAAGAAAAGAGAAGACCTCCAAGCTCTTTTTATGAGGCCAGTATTATCCTAATCCCTAAACCAGGTAAAGACACAACAAAGAAAGAAAATTACAGGCCAATATTTCTGATGAACATAGATGCTAAAATTCTCAACAAAATACTACCAAACCACATCCAGCAATACAGTAAAAAGGTCATACACTATATTCAAGTGGGATTTATTCCAGGAATGCAAGGTTGGTACAATATTCACAAACAAATAAATGTGATACATCACATAAACAAAATGAAAGTCAAAAACCACATGATCATATCAATAGATGCACAAAAAGAACTTGATAAAATACAGCACCCATTTATAATCAAAATAATCAGAAAAAAATGGAAATAGGGGGAGCATGCCTCAACATAATAAAGGCTATATACAAAAAAACCTACAGCCAACGTCATACTCAATGAGCAAAAACTAAAAGTGCTTCCCTTAAGATCAGGAACAAGACAGGAGTGTCTGTTTTCACCTCTCTTATTCAAGATGGTACTGGAAGTCCTAGCCTCAGCAATCAGGCAATAAGAAGAAATAAGAGGCATCCAAATTGGAAAGGGTAAAGTAAAACTGTCATTATTCACAGAAGAAACAATATTGTTCATAGGAAACACTATAGGCTCCAACAAAAAACTAATCAACCTAATAAATTAATTCAGCAAAGTAGCAGGATACAAAGTCAATATTTAGAAATCAATGGCATTTCTATACACCAATAATGAACTATCAGAAAGAGAAACTAAGAAAACAATCCTATTTACTATTGCAACAAAAAAATAAACAATGAAAATAAACTACCAAGGAATAAATTTAACCAAGGAGGTAAAAGACCTGTACTTGGAAAACTATAGGACACTGAAGAAAGAAATGGGGGAAGATGTGGAAGTGTATACCAGGATCATGCATTGGAAGAATTAACATCATTAAAATGTTCATACTACCCAAAGCAATCTATAGATGCAACACAATTCTTATTATAATGCCAATGCCATATTTCACAGATCTAGAACAAAATAGATACACAAAGAACCAAAATAGCATCAGCAATTTTGAGAAAGAAGAACGAGTTGGAGGGACCTCAATACCTGATATAAAATGATACTACAAGGCCAATGTAATCAAAACAGTCTGGTACTGGCTTAAGAACAGATATATACATCAATGGGGGAGAACAGAAAGCCCAGAAATAAACCCATATCTTTATGGTCTATTAATATTTGACATAGGGAACAAAAGCATACAATGGAGTAAAGACAGGTTCTTCAATAAATGGTATTTGGAGAACTGGACACATACAAGCAAAAAATAAAATGAAACTAGACCACCATCTTATACCATATACCAGAATAAACTCAAAGGATAAAAGACTTAAATATAAATCATGATACCATAAAAAACCTAGAGGAAAATGTAAGCAGTAAAATTTTAAATATCTCCGCATAGCAATATTTTTGCCAATACATCTCCTAGAGCAAGGGAAATAAAGGAAAGAATAAACAAATGAGACTACATCAAAGTAAAAAGCCTCTGCAGGGCTAAAGAAACCAAAATGAAAATGAAAAGGGAACAAACCATATGGGAGAACACGTTTGCCAATGATACATTGGACAAGGGTTTGATCTCCAAAAGGTATAAAGAACTTATACAACTCAACATCAAGAAGACAAACAATCCAATTAAAAAATGGGCAAAAGACCTGAATAGACACTTCTCTGAGGAGGACACATAGATAGCCCATAGACATTTGAAAAAATGCTCAACTAGCCATCAAAGACATGCAAATTAAAACCACAATGAGATATCACCTCACACCTGCAAAAACAGCTAGCATTAACAAATCAACAAACAACAAGTGCTGGTGAGGATCTGGAGAAAAGAATACCCAAGTTCACTGTTGGTGGGAATGCAGCCTAGTGCAGCCGCTGTGGGAAACAGTGTGGAATTTCCTCAAGAAACTAAAAATGGAACTGCCTTTTGACCCAGCAATTCCACTACTGAGAATATACACTAAGGATCCCAAAACACTGATTCAAAAGAATATATGAGCCCTTATGTTCATAGCAGCACTATATACAATAACCAAGATTTGGAAACTGCCTAAGTGCCCATCATTAGATGAGTGGATTAAAAACCTGCTGTATATTTACACAATGGAATACTACACAGCAGAAAGAAGGAAGGAACCCCTACCCTTCAAAACAGTATGGATACAACTGGAGAGCATTATGCTAAGTGAAATAAGCCAGGCAGCAAAAGACAAATACCATATGATCTCACCTATAAGTGGAATCTCATGATCAAAATAAACTAATGAGCAAAATACAACCAGAGGCATAGAAACATGGAATAGACCAACAGCTAGCTGTAAGAGGGTAGGGGGTAGGTGCAGGCTGGTTGAAAGAAGGTGAAGGGTTAGTCAAAAAACATATATGAATGACCCACAGACATGGATAACTGTGTGGGGATGGACTGTGAGAATGGGAGGCAGGCTGGGTAGCAGGGGGTAAGGGGGGAAATTGGGGCAACTGTAATAGCATAATCAATAAAGAACAGTCATACCTCAGGACTCATCAGCTTCAGTACTCATCAAAGCCTGTACTCATTGCATTTTGATGAGAAAAAAATGTTTCAACACTCAGTTCTTGCTCAGGACTCATTGCACTTGCTACAAGTTGTATGAGTCATGACACCACCCCACAAGAGAAGATGCTTCATTGTTCAGTACTCATAGGTTTCCGCACTTGTAGGTTTGCACTGGTCACGAGTTCTGAAACTAAATAATGACAAGTACTGAGGTACTACTGTATTTTTTTTAAATCCTGAATGTGGAAAGAAGCAAAAAATATGTAAATAGCCATCCCCAGGCTCCCCTCCTCCCCAAAAGCATTGTTAGCCGTTTGGTGTTTTTCTATTTCTATATATGATTCTGTGCTTATGAAAATTTTTATAATGTGCAAAAATAAATATACATGTATACATATATACATACATGTCTATAATACATGTATTATACATGTTCTATAATAAATACATGTCTTTTCTGTTTTTTTTTAATTTAGAGAAAGAAATTTAAATGATGGTAGGCCCATAAAATAAAATATAATACAGCAATCAAAATGATGGCTCTCAATTTCACACACCAATTCCTTATATATATTTATTTGTGGGGCTTAAATAGCCTGACACTTTAAATGTGCTCCAACTATAAATTTTAAAAGAAACTCTTTTCATCAGTATTACATATGCATTTCCTTAAAAAAAAAAAACAGCTAAATCTTGAAGACTAGGCTCTTAAAAACTAATAAAATTAAATACAAACATAATAAGTAACATATTACTAATACTAAGAATACATGCTATTAATAATGTAGTCCTTGTCTCAACCACCTAGTAAAAGTCATCTTGCAAAATAAGTGCTCTAACGGATTAAGGGGTGCCTCACGATTTGGACATCAGCAGAGTTAGAATGGTTCCTTTAGAAGCACTGCATGAACATTTTCCCATTGCAAGTCACATTCTGGGGAGAGGGTTAAAACAATATTTTTTGGTGCTTTACGATGGTATGGAGGAGAAATCAGTTGTACCACAAATTATTTTTTTAAGAATTGTATTTGTATTAATCAAAAAATACAAACCAAAAAGGGGAAATACACCAAGTAATTTATAATTCCATCATAACTTCTGGAAAGGTGTTGTTTCAACATACGAATGCAACTTTCACACACTGAATTAGAGATTAGTGTGTTTTCCTTATCATTATGTTGTAGTAAGTTGATGAAAAAATAATCACTGTATTTTTTCCCATCTTGAAAATCTGCTGATCAATTTTGCTGCCAAATGTGCTCATGGAAAATACTTTAAAATTGGTAGAATACAGATCTTTACTTGTAAAGCTTTTAAAAAGTCCTCAATGTTGTTTACTTGTAATTCCAGCCTTTCTTCACACATGCCATTTCCCCCCTAAGCTTCTATGCCCTTTAGACATTGAAAATCTTACTTTAAAACACACATTCTGTAATGTCTTCCCCTTATCCTCCCCTCATTTCCAGGTGTTAGTTCTTCCTTTTTGAAATGAAAAACACTCATGGTTAAGGATAATATTATGCTTCATAATGTTGTTACACCTGCAGTACTTTATTGATCTGCACACAGTAGGCACTTAATGAGTGCATTTAGTGATTGTTTCAAGGATCCTACAAACACTTGAGTTTGTAGCACACAAGTGAATTACTACATAATAGAATTTAATATCTCCTTCCTCTTTTTGGAGAGATCAAAATGAGTGTTCAAAAACCAGCTAAGTGTTCAGTCTCCTTTAGCATAATTCCTCTTAACAATTGTGTTCTGGTTCCAAAATTATTTGACCCTTGCCAAGATCTTATTTGGAGAAACTGTAAAGCTCAATCTCATCTCATCAAAACACATTGTCCTCTTCCAATATGACTTTCCTTTTCTGTTACACCAAATTGGGTTGTTCAGAATAAACTGAGTTGTCTTCCTTAATAAGTCAACCTTAAACCTTAGTAGTTTAACACAACAATGTTTGTTTCTCACTTATGCTATGCACCCGTGGTTAGAGGGAGGGACAAGCTCTGTTCCACAGGGTCACTCATGGCTCTAGGTGAATGGAGGTTCACTGTCTCAACACTCTGCAGGGGAAGAGAGAGCCAGAAGGTCTCGTGCCACATCTTTGATGCTTCACCCCACGAATGAACAAGCTCATGCACTCACAGCTAACAATGACCGACTCTTGCCCATGGCCCCACCTAACCCAAAGGGACTGGGAGATGAGGCACACAAAGGTTCAGTGCGCAGTAATGGTCTCTGCCTGGCAGTATCAGTAACAGAATCTTGGCCATAGCATGTGCCATTTCCCTTGGCAATAACTCCCAAATAAGTCCTAAATCTTTTAAAATTCCAAATTACTAGTGCATGTTATTCAGCCCTCAATCCAGCAAACTTTCACCCAGAAACAACCTGCTTTAATCTGTTTTCCTTATGCTTCACATCTTGCCTAGAAAATGAGTTTGCCTAGTTCATTCTTCCTTTTCCTTTCAGAAACATTGTCTTCTTTCTTGCTCCAGTGGTCTGCATCTTCCCAGATCTTTCTGGAAGCATCACGATCATAACATACTCAGAAAAGAAGCCCTCCTTACCCTTTGCTTTGCCTCTTCCTGTCAGGTTGTTGCTCTTAACAGGATTCTACCTCAAATTCTCCTTGGCCTCCTCCATTTTCTTATTTTATAATAGGATCTGATCTGCAAGGCCTCTTTCTTTCCTTTGTTAATCATCTCCCTCTGTCCTTCCAACACATTGGCTCATAGTCAGGGCTTCATATTAGAATCACCTGACCAGCTTGTAAACTGATGTTCCAGGTCCTGGGTACAGAAGATGAACATCATGTGTCTGCCCTTTGATGTCAGGAGGGTCTTAGAAAAAGCTTCCCAAAGGAAGTGCCATTGGAGATCTTTATGATGAATAAGAGTTGACCAAGTAAAGAGGAGAGCATCCCAATCAGTGATAGTACCAGATGAGCTCCCCCAAAATAGGGTAGGGGACTTTGTCAGATCTGTGAGCTAAAAAAAAAATCCCTCTGGGCCTGGCTGCTATGAATACTTATATAACATAGGACTGTGTCTTACCAAGATGTTCAGATGAAGGAAAGCAATACTCATAGACTCAATTACATTTGGAATACAGTATATAATATTTTTATTATGCTAAATATTTTAAAGGGAATATTGACTATCCAGGATGACCATGATGGTGTTAGGCCCAGAAGGCAAGGCTGAAAAAAATGGGAAGATACAGCCTGCAAAAGAGAAGCGAGTGTAAAACATGACAGTTGTCTTCACACATCCGAAGGACTGTCTGTGTAGGTGTGAAAAGACCCGATGTGCAGAGCTCCAGAGAAGCAGAGACCAGTATGCTGACAGTTCCAGGAGGAGATGTGATTCTCTATACAAAATGCCTCTGCAAACCACGGTTATGAAGCAATGGAACAAGTTGTCTTATGATACAGCAAGCATCCCAACACAGGATGTATCAAAGCAGAACTTTAATGGCTGAGAGTGATTCAGAACTGAGTAGAATGGTAGACAAGATGTCCAACTTGGATTCCTACAATTCTAAAATTATTTTATAATAATCAACATTGATTTCTTCTCTGGGGAGGATCACCATAACACAGGAACCAATTTTTTTTAAAATGGCAAATTTTCTAGGGAAGGACCTATGAATTTCCAGCCCCAGCTCTATTATATGTTATCCATGAAAATGCACCTACCCACCTATCCATTCATTTGTCCAACCAACTAATATTTAATGCATACCTACTGAGCACCAGGCACTGTCCCAAGATCTGAAGAGACAGCAGTGAGCAATAAAGACACAGGTGCTGCATTCATGAACTCATACCTAGTACAGACATTAATAAGCACACATAAATACAAATTAAACCTATGGTAAGTGGAATGAAGAGAAGCATGGGATGCTGCAACAAGAGCCAGCTGAGCTAGTTGGAGGGTTCAGAAAAGGGCTGCTTTGACTCAAGTCATTTAACCTCTCTATTCACCGACAATGATTGCTGTTGAACTGTGCAGGAAATTCTTGCCTCACCATGACTTTGAGGAGTTTAGAGCTTGTAACCTGAGGCACTCATTATCTTTGTAACCTAGGAGAAGGTCACCTGATCTCTGTAAACTTCAGTTTCCTCATCACCAAAATGGAAAGCACAACAACCCCTAGGTCTAGGTCATGATGCCAAGAGATCATGTTTGAATGCCCAAGGTCTGCCACAGAGTCAATCCCCAAGAACTGGCAACCAGTGTTACTAAAATAGAAAGGAAACACCCCTGTGCTGAAGAAGAAAGATGCCACTACATTCGAGATCTGTAAATATTTACTCTTCCATTTATTGCTCAGGCTTCTAAAGTCCCCAGGCTATGTGGAGAGAGGGGGGAGTAAGACTGAGGGTTTGCTGACATTTTATCTCAATTGCACTCAAGGGCATCAACACTTCTCCTTCCACTCTACATTTCCTTCCTTAGAGGTAGTCATGTAGGATGCAAAACATCTTTCCCTCCTTGTTTCATGTTCAACCCTTTCTTTCTTTGCTATAAAAATCAAAGAAGGTCATGAAGGACACTTCTGGAGAAACTAGACCACCTCTGCCTCAGCCAGTGCAGCCACCAAATGAAAATTCACGACAGCAGTTCCCTAGCATTCCAGGAAGAGACCAGCCCGGTATGAATAAATAATCCACATTTCAAGCAGGATTATGGATATAAATGAAAGACGAAAAGCACATCAGGGTACCCATTCGTCACACATCTCCACACAAAAGTGCAGCCTTGTTTTTCTCTTTATCCCCAGCTAACTCCACTTCCCAGTGCACTCGGTGGCCAAAAACATGCACAACATTGAAAAAGATAAAGTGGGGCAGAGAGACAGCCACCAGACAGGCAGGCAATTTGAGTGAGCCTGTCACCTCCTTTCCTATCAGGATTCTGGAGCCCCCTGAAACTTTGGGGGTCAGATGATCTCCACCAGGGGCTTGACTGTCACCTCAGCGAGTGGTATCATGGAGTAGCCGGCTACAGCCTCACTTAAACCTGCTTCCACACGGGGTCTCCTGTTATCTCCCACTTGCCTGGATAGCTAATACAGCTCCTACAATCGCTGTATCCCATTAGGTCAAAGCAATGAAAACGAATGCCTTTTTCTTGATGGCTTATGCAGAATTGCTGTAATTTGAAGCAAGCCTCCCTGGCCCTGCTTCTCACTGTCTCTGTCCCCCACTCCCTGTCACCCCCGCTTCCCTGGCTGCTCCCTCGTCCCCAGCCCCTCCCACCCATGTCTCTGTCTTTCTTCTCCCTTTTCATACTGAATATACTGGGGCCCTGGCAGGCTGCCATTCTAACTGCACATTAGAAATGGTAGAGCTTTCCTCTATCTGATTCTATGAAATGAGTTCACCAGAAGGTGCAGACCCAGCACATTCGTGGTTTTTCCTATAAATTACTTTAACACTGTGTCCAATCATATATATAATTTCAGATTTTCAATTTCAACTCACTGCTGTGTCAGCACCGACTCCACTGATATGTCTAACGTATTTAGCTTAAAATGAAACGGATGGCATTTCATTACCAGGAAGATAATATTTTTGAATATGTTTCCTGCATGGCGGGATCCATCATTATTCTGCCATTTTATGTTCAGTGTGTGTAATAGCTTTTTAATGCTTTGACGTGTTTTATTTATATGGGTAATATTTTTCTAATACCATAGGACAGTTTAACTCATTGGACACATTACAGAATCTTAATTGAATGCTTTTAAATATTAGCAAGGTCCAGGGTGGGGTGCAAGGCTGAACAAATTGCCAATATTTTTATTTAAAATTTTGTCAAGAGTAACACAAAAGGCACAAAATTGTTCAACTCTTGTTCTCTTCTAATCTATTCTCCTCAACCTTCTCCCCATCCACACTTCATTGTCTCCCTATAAATATACACACTTTGGAGAGGAAATAGAGAGACAAAGAAAAGTCCCCTAGCCCCCCGAGACTTAGAAGCTGTCAGGGTGAGAGCAAGGAACAAGAGAAATATTGAGCAAGCCCCAGTGTGAATGACAGGAGCACTCTCATTGGTGGAAGCTTCTGACAGTGCTGAAATCTTTAATACCAGGTTCTCGGCTCTTTGACCAAAGTCATGGAATGTTTAAAAGGAGACTTTTTCTCAAAAGCTGTCTTTGCAAAGAAAATGCAAAGGAAAGTGTTTCGCCTTTAAAACTTGCAGGGAGCCAAGACTTTGCTAAAGGCATTTCAAATTAACAGGTAAGTGCTAGAGAGAGCACTTTCTTCCAGTTCTTTCCTCCTGTTATCAAAGCAGCATCTCACTCCTCCAAAAGAAAGATCCGGGAGTTCAAAATGGAAAGATGCATTGCCTTCCTCCTTCAAGTCAAAGCAGATCACTCAGTCAGTGGCCTGAGAGCCACCCACTCTGTTGAGAGCTCCTAGTCTGGGCTCACTCACAAAGGCAGGATGTGCCTTTCCAGTACATACGTATGTGTATGTATGTTATGTATGTTTCCCACACATACACGGATGGGAACAAGTAGGTTTACAGTTGTGAGTACATGAAACACAGTTACTCTTGTATTGCTGTTTATTGATTATATTATTATTTATTTGTATATATTTCCATACAAACAACTCTGAACCTACTTTTGCCTATCCCTGTATATATACACATATATGTATATATACACATATATACACATATGTAGTAGGTAAGTTTCCCCAACTTTACAGAAGCCTCTTTGACAGATAAATTTGTGTATCTTTAAAGTGTGTTAAAGCACACAGCCTGCCTTTCTTATATTTAAAGTACAGCCCCTATATCTCTAACTGTTGCTCTCCTAGGGCAGAGGAAATAGACATGGATTCTAACTCAGGGCCACCTGGATCACCTAGGGGCCCTGAGCATGTGACTGCAGTCTTCTGAGCCCCAGAGCGTTTCTCTGCAAAACGGTGCTACTAGGTTTTGCCTTGGAGGCTGTTGCAAGAATAAGGTACCCTCCGTGTTGTCGCCAAACACAGTCCATGGCTTACATAGTAGACACACAATGACAATCATTTTTGCTATAATTAACAACTTGTTTTGTTGTTAAACATGGGCTAGTCTTTCCTCTTCTCTCACCTTCAAATTCTCTAATCTAAAACAGGAGACTCCAATCATCTACATACTGATAAGATTCAGCATAGTTTCCTTACAACAAATAAAACTCAGCATAAAAGCACAATTGCAAGATTTCATTTTAATCCAACAAAGCCCCTTTTGCAGTGAAAATCTCCCAGATTTGCCAGAGGATATTTTAAAGAGGTTGTTTTTCTTTGTTTATTTGTTTGTTTGTTTTTTGCCCTATGTTTGTACTTCCTTGCTCTTATATGGGTAGAGAATTATAGTACAAAACTCCTTCAGACAGAACCTACCACTATTCCTTGGATCAATTCACATACTTGAAAGTTCTAGTTCTCAAAGAGTTGGGAAAATTATTGCTACAATGGCAATCATGTTACAATATATGAATGTATCAAATTAACATGTACATCTTAAACTTACACAATGTTATATGCCAAATATATTTCAATTTTAAAAATTTTAAAAAGAATTGTGAAAACAACACTGAGAAAGGGGTGAACAAACTTTTCTATAAAGGTATATTTCACTTTGTTGGCTGAATTCTGCTCTAGTGATACCAAAACAGATACAGAAAATATGGGATGAATGACCATGACTGTTACAATAAAACTTTATTCACAATACAGGCAATTGACTGTAAGTCTTAGTATATAGACTGACATCTGATCTAGATCATTAATATACCTTAACTTTTGCATTTTTCAAGGAACAAAAACCTCAAAACCCAAAATGTAGAGTCACAAAATCAAGGGCAGAGAAAATAAAATGGCAACAATAATGGTTTAGATTGGGCAAGAGATTTTTGTCTCATACTATTGGATTCTATATTATCTGTTATTCATATACCTGTTTTGATAGTCATGATTTTATAGAAAACTGCCAAGAGGAAGTTTCAGTTTTTCACCTGAGCCTCTATTATAAATACTTCAAACTTAACCTAATTTACTGATGACCAGTCGGACAATGTTGTTCTGTTGTTCAAGACAAAAATAACATAAATCACTCATTCACTCAACAAACTCCACTAACAACCACTCTATGCAAGACACTGTTTAAAAGCAAAGCATAAATAAGTAAAATCCACCCCCACGCATTTATGTGTTAGTGTAAGGAAACAGTATATCTTTAAACAAACCAATAAAAGGATAAATTGATTTACCACTAAGTACTAATGACAATTAGTTGCTGTGACAGAAAGAAATAAGTCCAGGAAAAGGGGGGAGTCCTGAGACTGTGGTCTCCTGGAGGAGGAGGCGTAATCTGAGATTCGGAAACATAAAAGCGCCCATCACAAGGCAAAATGGAAGAGTTTAGAGAGGAGGAGGGAAAGCAAGGAAGCCAGCCTGGCTGGAGTACAGCAAATGGCAGTCACGGAGTTTCACTCGCTAAACAGTAAAGACCAGACTTTTCCCTCATCAACAGAAAACTGTTTGCACTGGTTAATCCCCAGTTAGGATACTTTCAACAACTTTGAAGAAGTCATCTTGAAGAGACCCCATGAGCCTAGTAGAGAACAAGTCAGAAATTCCTAATTACTCTGTTAAAGGCCTCGTCATGAGCCCCGTTTCCAAATCCTGTGGCCTGAGTTCCTCCTGCTCTGAAAGGAGATAGGAAGATGCAGGCCGGGTATATGCAGATCAGCACTGCCTTATTTTGAGTTGTTCTTTCAAGAACCAAAGCGAAGCTATTTGATAATATTCCTCTTCAAAATTATATGGTACTTTTCATCTAAGAATATCAGAGCACTTGTTTGCAATTAAATCATTAATCTTCATGACGACCCCATCAAGAAAATATCTGCTTTATTATCAGTTAGAACACTTGGCATTTCCATTGCTCATCTTGAGGATGCTATTCAATCACATGCAGTTAATTGATGAATACACACACTCAGGAGGCAGGTCAGCGTTCTGGTCCCAGTTACAGATAAAGAAACTGTGGTCCCAAAAGGAAGAGGCTTTTCTAACCAATTTATCTGAATGACATCAGTATCAGAAATTATATTTTGCCATATATAATGCACACTTTTTCTTTACCAAATTTGTGAGGGAGAAGTAAGGGTGCTCATTATACATGGGTGGTACTAATTCCCTGTCCATATACTATAAAATGAAAGACTTTTTTCCTGAAAATTTGGGCCAAAAACCTGAGTGCACATTATACATGGTAAAATACAGTACTTGATGTGTGATCTTCATTAAGAATCACTTTTCATGCATTGAGTTTCCCAGCATTTAAGTGCCTATAATTATATTGCTGTTTATAAAATCATCAACCAGATGAGCATCCACCTGAGGGCGGAAACCCAGCCTTTTTAAATATTCCCCATAATAGTGCCCTTAGAACAACATTAATTTTGCACAATATTCATGCACATTTCTCATTTGACCTTCATTATGACCTTAGGAATCAGACTGGATGTTGACATCACCATTTTACAGGTGAGGAAATGGAGGTTCCAAGAGATGGCAAGATTTTCCCATCAGTATATGGTTAGTGGAACCCAGGAATTTGGTTTTAAGTGTAGTGTTTTTTCCTCTGAAACAGTATTTCTCCTCTAACCTCTTAGGCTTTTGTTGTGAGATAATTTGTCCTTGACCTCCAGCCAAGGCATTTTGTTTTCCCACATCCAGGATGGTGCTGACTTCATGCTTGACACCTACAAAGTCTTTCCAAGGCATGCCCTTTAAGAGAAGGTTTATAATAAGTTTCCTTCAATTGATAATGAAACCTACAACAAAGAAAAAAAGCTGCACTGTTTTAGCTTTTGATTTGCCATGTTGTATTTTGGTATATCCAGTCAGGAAAGTAGAAATCATTCTAGGCATTTCAAACAGAGGAAATTTAATTCAGGGAATTGATTTAAAACGTGCTGACAGCTGTACAAGCAGAAGGAGGAAGTGACTGGATTTGCAAAAATGAAACGAGTTGAGATCCAGAGGCTGCTAATGGCACTGTGTTGAATGAAGCCTATAAGCCTGGACAGTTGCTGTTGCCGAGGACACCACTGTTGGAAGGCTGGAAACCCTGGAACAGTGCCACTGTGCCTAGAATGGAGAATCACCACACTGAGTGAGCCTGAAATCAGAGCTCTTTCTCCTTCCTGTCTGTTAATCCCTCACCAGTGCCTCCTACCGGCAGATGCCAACAGGAAGCCAGCTAGCAAGAAAGCCTGGGAAATGTAGCTTGTAGACTCCTCGCCCCAATAGGGCACTATGTGGAAGGGTTCGTATGAGTCTGGAAGACCGAAGGGAAATGAATGGAATATTCTGCATTTAAAAGGCTTAGGAAACCAAGCAGTGAGTTCCAGAGGTGACACTTGTCCCCAGACCCATGCTCTACCTCAGTGACAGTGGCAACACTATGAAGGCCACTCCTACGCTCCACACACCATCCCCCTTAAAGGTTGAAAATAAAATACTGCCCCCAGGAAACCAAAGTGCTAAACTGAAATGTTGGGGTTCTTTGTGCTTTGAAATCTATACGGGAGGATAAGGAGCCTACCGGAGAAAGAAAACAGTTGTCATTAATACGAAAGTAAGTCATATGAATCTCTGAAGGGAATATGAATCTCCGCTAAACTGGGTGTGAGCAGTGAAATGGGGACTGCAAAAAGAGTCATGAGGAATAAGGTGGGAGCAGGAAACGTGAGCAGCAGAAAGACCAAGAGTTAGAAGAGAAACCAGGATGTATTTTCAGAGTAGAACAAGTGAAGGAAATATTTCAGGAAGAATTCATTAAAATGGACAGAGAAGGAAGGAGAGAGAACCAAAATGGGTTCTCAAAGCGTGGACAGGCTGACATCCAGCCAGAAGAGCTGACAAGAAAGCTTCAAGCATCAGGCTAGCAAATGTCCACCAAGATCCAAAGGACAAAATTAGAGAAATGACATCCAAGTGCAATATACTGCCTCAGTTTCCCAGAGATGATCAGCCTCCAAACGAACAAAGACACCCAGGTTTTGATTGACTGTGAATATTATATCAAGTCTCATTTTAAGTTGTGAATTCTGGCCACTCATGAAGCCTGACCTGATGGTATAGATTTGTGACATTTTCTTTATGGAGATAAAAGTTCGTGGTGTGGTCCTTATTCCTTACTAGATAAGGTTGGGTTCTCTCAGAAAAATACTTAAGATCCTTAAGATCATAACACAGACTTATAACTTCAGCTTCATCTCCCATCATCTCCACATGCATACCCTTCTAGATGCATGTCCTGTCACCATGTCCTGTCTTTGTTCCAAGGGTAGCAGCCTCCGTCCTTCCCCCCATTCCTCATTCCCCACCTGGAAAATGCCTTCTCCTCTTTCAGGGTTCATATCCCATAAAGTTATCCTGCCTCTGCAAAGTCTTCTGTGAGTTGGTCAGGAAGAATCGGTCGTTCCCTATTTATGCCCCTCCATGCCTTATACATACCAACAGAGATGAGCACTCATATTATTTGTGCTCACCTCTTCCCCAAGCATTTTGCTTTCTTTTGGTCACTTCCCAGATTCTTATCTGAACATCCATATACCCTCTGTGCAGTACAAACTGTTAAGAGTATGAGGCTCCAGCTCAAACCAATCAAACTAATCCCTGGCTGCAATTAATGACTCAGATATGGACACATTCCCAAATCAAGTCAAAGATGCAAAAGAAGAGATGTGCTGCTCACTTTGGAAAAAGCAGTTCCCCTGCTTTATGCAAGCTCTTGGAGAAGGAAAAAGATGATTGAAACTTCTCGTGGACTTGAGGAGGAGAAAGTTTTAGAATGACACTAACCCTGTGGAAAGGAAGCATGAGAGATTGAGGTACAATCCCCCTTTTGGTCCACTACATGAAACCGAACAGGAACTTAATCAAGCTAGATGGAGATCTTACATAAGAGCAAAAAAAAATGTTCTTTACTGTTTAAATCCAATGGAATTAGGTTTTCTCTTAGAAGCAATGGAAAACCACTTTAATCAACACAAACACCTACACCACACCTGTTATGGTTTAGATATAGATGTGTGTGTTCCTCTCTCTCAGAAGATCATAAGCACTATGGTCTCCCGGGGGGTTCCACAGTGCAAGGAAAGCCCCCAGACTCTGGCTAACATTAAGTTGACAAAAAAATGGCTGTTGGGGGTAATTGAATTGAGGTAGGTAGTCAAGCCACTTGCTTTGAGGAAGTTCTGAAGCGATACAATGACCTCTCAGCTTCTTCACACACAGTCCTAACCTGCCCTTCCTTCCCTTCTGTGTCAGCACTCAGCTCCCAGGTGCCCAAGTCACTGACACCTCCCTCTGACCCACACTTCAACCTCATACTGCCTCTAAATGCCTATCTGTTCTACATCCCCAAAACCAAGCTCCCCCAACATCTCTGCCTCCTCACTTCTAACACCTTGTTCTGATCACACATGTGACTGCTTTTGGACAAATGAAACCATCTTCACACTGGCCACCTGTCTCAGGTCCTGCTTCCTCCTCCTTCTCCTACCTGTGTTTGGTCGGAGTCATTACTCTAAAATGCAAATCTGGTTGTGTTGATCCCATGGCTGCAAGCTTTGTTCGGCCTCCCCACTGTTCTCTGGTTAAAATACAAATCTCTTAAGCATTAGAAGCAGGCTTGGCATATCTGACCCCTATCTCAGCTTTCCAGCCTCACTTTTCTGTACACTACTCCTCACCATGTATTGTAATACTTCTGGATTACCACCAGCACCTCGAACACAACGAGCTCTCCCCCTTGGGACCTTCACATATGCTCTCTTCTCTACCTGCAACAACCTTCCTCCAATTCTCCATCTACACAAATCCTTCTTCTCCCTCAGGACCCATTTCAACCATCACCTCCCCCAAGAAACCTTTCATTCTCCCCCTGACACCCAGTCTGTGATCAGCTCCTCCTCAGTCACTCAGAAACAACCCAAATCTACCTCTCTCATAGCACTTGTCACACTGTATTATATTTGACTATTCACACGTCTTTTCTGCCAGGCTTTCAACCAATTGCAAGTAGCCAACTGCAGTCCAGAACCATGTCATATGCACCACTGAATGCCCAGTAGACAGCAGGTACTCAATAACTCTTTTAAAGGGAATCAATGAGTTAATGAATGAAGAAAATATTGGACAGTCATAAAACATCCCACTCTCAGCTTTGTGTTCTCACTTTAAGACCTGTCAAAAATATATTTTTCCCAAGTTATATTATTTTTAAAAATCATTCCTTCAGAATTGCACAAAATAATCTCCCTAAAGCCATCAAAAGTCATTATCAACAACTCTTTGTGGCCCAACTTGGCACTTCACTACTGTAGCATGAATCTAATAAAGATGAATTTTCAGGTTGTGTGGTTGACCAGCCCCTACACAGAAAATACAGACTGCAAGTACATCCAAATATAAGCCCTGATACAGTGTCTCCTTTCCCTGTTCCCAGCGAGAAAAAGGAGATGATTCCTCACCAAAGAGGGCTAGGAATGTAACAGAGCATCATCACTCCCAGCAGGACCTGCTGGCCATTGATAGAAGGAGAGATGACATTGTTTCGGCTATCTGCAGGTCTCCACGGAGACTGGGGACAAACAACTCTTCACCAGCAAGTCCCCTAAGGGGCAGGGCAGCACCCAGGCCTCAGCCTGTCCTGGAGAGACAGTCACGGGAGGTCTGTTAGCAGAACCACAGAGGGGTCCTTCTGAACAAGTTCGGCCTAGTACTCAAGAGCCAGTGTGTATTAGCACAAGTAAACAACCCCCCCCGACACACACACACAAACACCACCCAACCCCTTAAAAATATTTATCTAAGAGTCCATTACAATCTTACTCTTTAATCTTAATATGGCTCTGGGGTGCCAAACAAGATACTGAACTTCCAGTTAAAAATGAATTTCAGGTGAGCAAATATTTTTAGTATAAGTATTTCAGTTGAATAGTGAACACTTTTAGTATAAATATGATCCATATACTATTTGGGACATATTTACACTAAAAAATTGTTCACTGTTTATCTGGAATTTAAATTTAATGAGCAGACCTGTATTTTAGTCCCTAAAGCAACCAACTCAGTATAGCATCAAAATTGAAGCTGTTGCATTATCAGCCTACTTTTCATTTAAGATTTATAGGTTTCAACTAATACAGTAGACAGTCTAGTGACAAAAGAAAAAAGCTTTGGTATAAAGCAAGAATCATCGAAGGGGATTGTTCCAGGGATCCTTACCAATACAATTAATCAGGGTGTGTAGTACAGATTTCTGCTTGTCCATTTGTTTGCTTCAATGAAAGAATTTCAAAACAGTGGCATTTTTTCCTTTCATTTGGAAGTTATGCGTGAGTTTCATACAACTTGATCTACTAGCTTCCTCTGAGGGGCAGACACTCTGGCCATCAGAGGTCCCCTAGAAGCTCACTTGTCAGTCTCAGAACCATCAAAGGTTGGCCCGCTTCTTCGGAAAGTTCATCCTTTCGTGTCCCCTGCTCCCATCCAGATCCAGAGATGGATTAGTAACTGCACAAGCAAGAAAAGAATTGGGCTGTGTGAGCAAAAAGACACTACGGAAATTCTCCAGGGGCTCCTCAAAAGAAAACGAGTCTAACCTTCTGCATTAGTTAGCTTGACTCATTTGCTGTTCACGGCAAGGAGACTGAATTACAGCAGCCTATAATAGTTAAATAGTAATGTTTTCTTTAGCTCATTGCTCTGTGGTGAAATTTCCCCTGCAATAACTGATAGCATCCCCAGCACCCTAAATAACCAAAAATGTGCCCTGTTCTCTCCACTAGTGTGTTCACAGGCTATTGGATAAGGTGTCTCCATCAGGGGTTTTCAGGTAAGTACTCTGTCATTTGCCGGTTTTTTTTTCTGCACCATCAAAAAGAAAAGTCTAAATTCAAAACTTATTTCCCAGTCAGAAAGTAAGATACTGTAAGTCTCTTTTCTAAAGCAGACATCCTCTTCCGGATGTGTCATCAACAGCTTTAAAAGCAATCCCCTTGTGTCTGTCACAGTGACTCAGAAAACTAGGCCAGCGATGATTCTGTCATTTAGTGGTTCTGTGGCATATGTGCCCCACCATTTTTCATTTCTATGCTTCAAAATACTAAGTGGGCCATGCTGAGACATCTTTTTATCACAAAGTACTCCGTGTAATGGTTTTGGAACACTGGGAGGGAAATGGAGAGGCAAGGAGCCGGGACATCTGCATAATTGCTGTTTATTTCTGCAGCAAGTCACTAGTTGGGAAAACATGTATTTGAGGGACATTTAAGGTTTGGCATTTTAATCCTTGACTTCAGTTCTTGCGAGTGACCTTTGCGTGGTGACATTTGAAACTTGACCATCCTAGACGGCCTTGTTGCCAGACAGCAGCCACTTTGGCGAGCGGTAACTCCAGGGGGGAGGCCAGAGGCAGTCTTCTGAAGGGAATGAATAATCACCCAAACAAGCAGCTGCTCTCCAAAGGCCTGTCCTATCTCGTGGAGCCAGAGAAGGCGAGTTGTTCCAGCGAAGGCCAGCGAAAAGGATACCAGAATGTATGCAGGAAGAAAAAAAAGTTATTTCTTAAAGGAGAAAAATGGAGCTCACTGGTAGGATGAGAATGGTACTTCCTCTCCACCCCCATCGCACCTCCTTCCAGCAGGCCTGAGTGCAGGGCCCACACAGGGGGACTCTGCCCGTTCCACCCAGACCACGGTCACTGCGAGGACCTGACACTCACATGAGTCCTCTTTAGTCAAGACCATTTTTTCCTAGTACGGCATGCCCCCTCTTCTTTTTAAATTATGACAAGCCTTGATGGAAGGAGAGAAGTTAATCGGAACTCTTTCCTTTAATTCCTTCCCAGGCACTTATCCGCCCCACCCCCCACCCTCTGCCATCTTCCTCACATACTTGTTTCCTTTCTTGACCCTCAAAAGAAGTTTTACAGAGAGGCAAGTCAGAGTCGAAGCAAAGAGAGGTGGGTGGTGAGACAGGAAAACAGCGGCCTGAAGGAAGTCTCCAGGGGCCCTGTAACAAGGGTTCTCACTTGCTAAGATGTTGGATGGAATTAAAACACTTCTGGGAAAGGACACACAGACCACTTCCCTCTCTTCCAATAATGACAATAATAACAGCAAACATTAATATAAAGTATTTTAAGCACTTCACATTTGTTAACTCGTTCAAACCTCACACACCATATGAAGTAGATGCTAATATTATCCCTTGTAGCAAAAGAGAAGACAGACCCAGAGAGGGTAAAGAACTTGCCCAACATCACACAGCACAGAAGTTGCAGAAGCACCAGGACTCAAACCTGGTAGTCTAGCTCTGCTCTCTCCAGGCTGCCTGCTGTGGGTTGGAACCGTTCATTCGTCTGTACTGTCCAGCCACCCTCTGTCACACCCCGTATTTCTTTTCTCTTGGTGCTGACATATGGAGAGACAGATTTACTGTTTCACAGATTACAGTGAAGGTTTCCAGGGTCCAGAAATAAGGCCTGTAAGAATAGAAGATAGGAAATGTGTCAACTTCAATCCACAAATAAAAGTCATTTCCCAAAGTACCTATATCAGTGGCTCAGGGTTCAAACAGAGCAGGAGTAGAAAGTATGAAAAAGATTAAACCCTGACTGACTGATAGAAGTAGCTTGGACTGAGTATACATATATTTTGTTACAAGGACTTGACTTAGGCAGTTGTGGGGCTGGTTGAAGCAGTCTCTGCGAGTCTGCTGTCCTTGACGGTATTGCTAAAGCGTGAACCCTTCAGGAAACGCTGTTGGGAAGGGATGAGAAAAAGTGGGGGAGACCAAGGGTAAGGTGGAACCCTGGAAGGATGACATAAAGCCCCTGTAAGTTTTTAACTGGCTCTGGCCTTGATGGGATGAGTGTCCTGTAGAAGCTGGAAAGAGAGGGAGGTCTTGTCACAGAGCTAAACCCACACACTTGGCCCAGGAGCTGGAAGAGCTAAAGGAGGATCTTCAGGAACGTGAGAAGTTGCAAGCCCAGCCTCTGCCTTCTGCCAGCGAGGCAGGCCAGCAGAAAGGGTTGCTGCATGTGAGCTGCGACGTGGATGCTGCTCCGCTTCCGCCCTCCGACTCCCCCACAGTGTATTTCCCACAGCCTATCACCCCTGAATGTCCACAGGAAGGTAGTTCTCAAAGCGTGGTTCCGCTGGTGGGATCAACGCACACCACAGCCACCGTGCAACCTCAACGGAACTGTTCCATGCACAGAGTAATCACCTTATTTGTGTAATCACCTCATTATCTAACCACTTTGTCGCCCAGGAAATTTGGGAGGCAGAAAAGAAGGGTTAAGATGTGGACTTTGGGCCCTGGTCGCGCAGTTCGATCATCAAGGTTAGATCACCAAGGTGGCTGGTTTAACTTCTGGTTAGGGCACACACAAGAAGCAACTAATGAATGCTTAAGTAAGTGGAACAAATTGATGTGTCTTTCTTGCTTCCCCTCTCTCTCAAAATCAATCAACAAAATTTTTTTTAAAACTTGTAAACTTTGGAGCCAAACATATCTGAGTTCAAACCCTGCCCCCAGCAGCTAAGATTCCATAGAATTGAATAATTCCCGTATCTGCAAGTCAGGGGTACTAATATAGAGCTATCTTCATTGAATACAGTAAAGATTAAGTGAGATAATACTTATAAAGCATTAGGTTCTATGTCTAGCACATAGTAAATATCAATAATATTTATATGTAATATAAAGTAACATATAATTATAGATATAGAGTAATGATAGCTTTTGGAAACACTGTCCAATTTTGAAATAAATTGTACAATAATAAGATTAATTGAAGATGCATTTTCTCAGCCAAATAGAGTTCTTATGCTTCATGAAGAACTACTTATAAGAGCTCTTAATTCAGCATCCGCATATATTCAGGTTTTCACATAAGATATACTGATTTAAATTTTAAAATATCCTTTACTGAGATGTAACTGGGGAATCCCTTGAGTACTTGAGTGTTTTTTTGTTGAGGTTCTTTGATGTGAATATTCTTATTTGAAGGCAGAAAGAAACACAGATACCTGGATCCATATCACAAATTAAACTCATGGCCGGTAAGTGAACTCTGTATCTCAAAACAATGGTGGATTCTATTCAAATGTAAAAAGAAATAAAAAGATGGACAACTAAAGTCTTTAGCCATGCTTATGAGAATAGGCATAAAATGGAAAGATTTGTGATATTTGCTAAAATGCCAGAGGAAGGGGGAAATGCTCTTCCCGTTTTACCTTTCAAGTGTATTTTCAGGTTAATGAAGAGCTTTCATAATCATGAATTCAAACTGTCTTGCTTAGAAGACTACTTCGGAAGCTTTATTACACTCACCAGATTAATATTCAGCGAGAAAACATGGTACAAAGTTTTCAGGCTCTCAGAAATGAGGGGTTCCCAATCATAACCAAGCTTGTCGTTTAGCATGTATGCGTGTAGACAGAGCCTGTGAATCTGTAGGCTCAGTTCAGCTGCTGTTCCACATCTAAACATCACCAATTTAAACGACTTAAGGACAGATGCGTTGTAAAGGGGCACTTTATCTAGATTAGTCGTTGAGCACTGACAGCCACAATCCTTCTTGCCTAACGCACAGCACATTCGGATCCTAGGAAGCGTCGGCATTCTGCACGCCTTTCACTTGGTTGAGTGTTTCATTTGCCTGCTAATATAAAATTCACTGAGGCAGCAGGCAGCAATTGCAGCTTTGGGGGCGCTAGTCCAGTGCACCACAATCCCACCGCACTGAGACTAATGGCAAAGAGGGTACCCCAGAAGGACCCACTTACCTGTTTGGCATAAAAGTAGGCTATCCACATATGTGAAGCATGTGGTTTACAACGGTTTGGAATAAATCTGCAAATCTGACCACCAGAGACCAGGATTGTTTCCACTGTGGTTCTGTAACGACTTAGCAAAAATGCTTTGGAGTGCTCAGCAGGGAAGGGAAATGTGATAATTGTGGGAAGATTGGACATTATATTAGAGTGAGCTCTTTGGCACAAAAGAATAATGCCTGTGAAATGCTAGTTTCAGGTTGCATAACACTGAATTTCCATCACACTGCTTTGAGAATGCAAAATGAGGGGGCAGCAGTCAGTAATGCTTATATCTGAATAACCGACTGGATGACCACCTGCGGGTTCTGCAGTAAACACAGGGGAGAGGTAGAGGGGCAAGAGAAGGCTCAAGGTCATCCTATGAATGGTGAAATTTTCACCTCCAGCTGCCCAGTTTGAAGCATGACATTTCTGCTGATCAATGCAGGAATAAGCCCTATTTTTTTTAAAGGCTTGTGTCATCCAAATTCACAAAACATTAGTTTGTGTGGGAAACATGATAGAATGCTTTTAGGGGAAAAACAGAGAAGCCATTTTTGGAAACCAAAATGAGATGAGAGGGTTTCTTAGTAAACATGTCGTCTTATAGCTGAGAAGACTCTAATGGTGTCCTTTTCACTCAAGTTTCCCTGGACCCATATCCTCTGCCTAGCACATGACAAAAATATTGCCCAGGACTTATCTCCAGGTTCCCTCCAACTAAATGTCTAAACTCACTCAATTTGTAGGTGAAAAACTGAATTCCAAATAGCCCTGTCAAGACTTAGTCTAAAACTTTTGTTCTTTCCTCATCATTAGCCTCACTGGGTAATTTTTTAAAGTACTTTTTTTTTTTGACAAATACTTTTCATCAATGCATTAGTCAGGATAGACCTGGCTAGGTTGCAATAAAAATATGACCTGAAGCCTTACTGGCTTGATATGTCACACAGTCCAGCGTGAGTCAAGCAATTCTCTCAGGAAGTTCTTTTCCAAGCAGTGACGTAGGGACCCATCCAGCTTCTTTCTAGTAACTGCACCTTCTAGAACCCTTAGCTTCCCAGGATCTCTGGGGTATAGCATCCAAGACAACAGCATGACACTGGTAATCTTAGGTCCCGTGGCCCTTGCCCTGGTGACCAGAGGGCAGGGAGAGACAGAGTATGAAATTTCCATAGCCTGTCTTGGTGGGAGACCAAGCTCTGCATCTCAACATAATGGTGGATTTTCCATGAATACAAAGAAGAATTGAAAGTTGGGCAGGTAAAAATACTAAAAAATAGTTCATTATGTCTACAGTGAGCAGTCTATTGGTGCTAGGAGCTGTAGAGAATACAAAAAGTAATGCATGACTGTTTTGAAAGAAAATGATATTCTAGTGGCCTGAGAAACTGATCTACAGAATCAGCTATAATTTCAGGAATAATATAAAGGATTAAAACAGTAGAGAGGAAGTATGACAAATACTGTTTATGGAAATAGCCAGTCTCAAAATTCTAACTGGTACATTTCAAATTCCTCCTAAGTGATGAGGTCAACTAAACCTCACTCAGAAATGGAAATACTGTAACATCTAAAGAGAGGAAATGATTCTCTGATCACAGAATTTAAAGACAACTTTTTTTCTCTTGAATATAAAAATTTTTCAACCATTCTCTTAATATCACAGAAATTCAGTTCTCTCACCTAGAAAATCATTATAATACATATTCTAAATTTCCTTGGCTAGTGCCTATTACAATAGCAGGCACTCAAATAAATAGTATTTATGACCATTGGTCATTTGTTTTTACTTCATTCAGTAGAGGAAATGGTGGTTGTACCTATCACAGGTTAGTATCCTGACTCGTTCTTTTTTTGACTTAAGTTTCATCATCAGTACCTGCCCTGTTATATAATTGCATTCACTCCCCACGGGACTTGCTAAGTGGCCAGGCAGGTAACTGACCAAATCTTTTTGCTATTGTTTGAATGGATGATAATTAACTGGTATATTATTCCTCCAAAGTAAAATATCATATAGAAATAATAGTTTACACTATCACCAGTCAATGTTATGAATAAACAGTAAAATTTTTAGACAGTATGTCAACCTCAAAGGGTAATTATATCCATGTCAAAGACTTTCAACCTCAGCACTATGGACATTTAGGGCTACTTAATTCTTAGTTTGGGGCAGGGGCGGGGGATGGCGCTGTCCTGTGCACTGTACCCATACACACAACAAGGCAGTAGCAGCTTTGCCCCCATGCAGGAGCTGTGATCAACAAAAAATGTCTCTACATATTGCCAAATGCCCCCTAGTGGTAGGGGGCAAAATTGCAAACATCTCTCCACCCCATCACACATTGGGGATTACTAAACTCTATAAAGTAGAATTTTCATTCTCTTTATGGCAAATACTGATGTTGCCTTCCAAATACCATCACACATTTTGCCCTTGATAACAGAATCCTGATTTCATTGAAAGACACACCTGCTAGAGGCGATGGTGACCCTATTCAGAAATCAGAGGTAAATCCTCAAAGTCTAGCCCAATTATGGTAATCCCAATGCCTTTACCAAAAAAATGGTTTAGGAACAGTCGTGTGACTGAACTCAGGCTAATAAGAAATGAGGAGAAGACTGCTGCAGGGCTTCTGCAATGGATTTCACTGCTGTCAACAAAACTTAGCTGAAGAGCAGTCTTCTTTTTCCATTGGATAGAAGCACTAAATTCATGAATACTTTAGCTATTATAGGAACAAAGGCAACAAGCTAAAGTAAAGAACCTAGGTCTTTGATGTGCTTGAGACAAGCTTGACTGATCCTGGAGCTTTGCCACCTCCAGACTCTTTGTAAAGTGTATTAATAATTCACCCTGTTGTTTAGGTCATTTCAGTCAGGGTTGTATATTAATTACAGCTAAGCACACTGTCTAATACACACCACATATCACATCAATATAGTATCCATCAAGCCCAGCCTACAGGGCTCGCTTAACCAAGGCTGCTTCCACACAATTCAATAGGACAGGTAATACTCAAAAGTAGGCAGTGCAATGTCTTTTCCTCCCCAATGATCATATTAGAAAACACTTTTTAATGATTGTTTCTTTCCTCCCTTGTTTACTAAGTCAACATGTACTGTGACAAACCAAAAGTAGGCTAGGTGTGACAAATGTGTATACTATGCCTTAGCAGTCCAGGAAATAGGAAATTTAAGTACCAGATCTGAACAACATTAAAATGATCCCACATAAAAGGTTTGCTTATTCACTGTTTTTTTTTAATTTAACACATTTATTAAATACTTATTTCATTTTTTTTAAAAAGGCAATTTGTGTTAGGGAGGATAGACAGATGAGATCAAAATTCATCCTGCCCCCCAGCTGCTGACAGTAATGAAAAGCATGTGCAGAAATTACTCTTAATTCCTAGGTTTTGCTTATTAAGGATCATAAGTAGCTAGAATATGAAGGGCATTCAGATGAAGGTGTTCCTTGCAATCTGTGGCAATCAAGCAGTTTCCTTAGGAAAGACTAACATTTTAACTGAGTCTTGAAGGATGGTTAGCATGTACCTGTTCAGACTGAGGGGTGACAGGCTGGGAGGCAGGACAGACCAGACAGGACGTACCAAGCACAGGAGTATGTGAGGAACTCCAGCAGTTCAGTTTGGCCAGATACTGGATGTGTAAAAGGTACTGATGGCCACAAAGGAGACCATGATTGCTGCCAGATCATGAATGGTCTTAAAATCACGGTAAGAAAAGCTAAGGCCAAAGAAACCACAAAATAAAAGTTAAAGAGAACAAAGATCCTAAGTGTTACAAGTTAAGGAATACATTTATTTCCTTACACTTAAAATAACATGAAAAAAGGAAAGAGGAATACCAAAACATTTTGATTTAGGTAAAATAATGTCAGTCATATTATCTGCTAATACGTATCATATAAAAGGCTCAGATGAGCAAGTTAAGAAATACCACCCCTTGCCCCCCACCAAGAAAACACCAGTGTCCTCTTTCATACTTTCAGCATCATGAACTTGATACATCAGCAAGCTATAAACAAGGGTAGGCTGTGAATAGTCTTGGTAACACTTCTGAAATTTGTACCCCTTCTCTCTACCTCAGAAAGATGCTTATATATAGCCTATTTTCTTTAAGGCTTTTGCAAGTTTTCCACCCTGAAGTAAATATAAGTAATGTTAGCTTTTTAAATAAAGATGATTTGGTTTCTAGTCATATTCCCAAGTTGATTCAGTAATTCAACATAGATTCTGTCTCAAATTATAGCATAAATCATTTACTATATAGTAGGTGGTTTAATGATTTCACAGAAAATGTAAAATCAATTTCGATGCAAATGTAACTTCAATAGAAATCACCACTTGCTCCACTTATCAACTTGTGACTTTAAAGATATTATCTAACCTTTCTGAGTCTATTTCCTCATTAAAAAAAAATGAAATAATCATACCTGCCTTTGAATGTTGGTGAAAGCATTGAATAAAGTGATATACCCAAGTCACCAAACCAAATTCTGTCCATGGTAAGTGCTCAGCCAAAGATGTGTGGAGAGGTGTGTGTGTGTGGGGGGGGGGGTGTCATTTAATCAATGTCTCAGAAACAGAAAGCCACTCAAAGTAAAATAAAGGAAAGGAAGCAGTTATGAAAGGTATACACATATCTCCCAGAAACTAAGAGAAGAAATGAAAGCACAGCCTCACAGGAGCCTACTTCAAAACTGGAAAGTCAGAAGCCGACTGAATCATCTCTTTCAGCCCATGTTATTCCTGGTCCATGTGCCTGTGTATGTACTGGACTCCTCCCCACTCTGCATACTGGTCACTGCTGCTACACTGAGCACATGCCAGGCCCAGCTTTATATCACCATATAGCCTAACACTGAACAAAGCTTTGAATTAATTATGTGTGGGGTAGAGTTGAGTTGGTCCAGCCTGGGTCTGGTGTCCATCGGTCATCCAATCCATTGGGCCTGCCCTTCTGGCCCCATGCCCACTCATTGCTGAGAAAGGGTCCTCTAAGAAGAGGGTACACCAATGGGAAGGAAGTGATTGTCATGACTAGTACAATCAACAAAAGGAAAACCCTAATGTCCTCACTTTAACATCCTCCACCTTCGACAAAGGAATAGAGGAGTGAGCTATCTCTAGAAGAATCCCATTTCAGAGTTCAGAGGAACTAAAGGAGCTTTCCACAACAGCCTCTGTCAACTGCTTAGTGAAACCCCAGCTCCTACCCTCCCTGCTCTAATATATTCAGGTCTCTTCCATCACGGCTGTGTGTGTATTTCAGTTTGGCGTCTCCCTCCATAGTCAGGTGGAGGTGATCATATTTCAGGAGGTGCTAGTTCCTGGGCGTGGAGGTGCCTCCGTGCTATAATTGCTTTCCGCCAGGCAGCTGCCTCACATGAGCTAATCTCCATGCTGTATGGCTTCGTTTACAGCAAGCCGGCCTCACACTGAGCTGAGAAAGAGGCAGGCTCCGCTGGCAAATCTTGCTTCCTGAGGTGTGTCATTTCTCTGGATGCTGTGCTGTCTGATAATGACCATGTCATGATTGTGCGCAGCGATAGCTCCAAATGCCCCAACACACTTGATGGATCTTAGCATAAATTGGCCATTTATCAACATGTAGGACCTTTAGAATTTCCATATTCGAGCTGTTATGCCATAACGCTGATTAATTGTTCATGGCCCAATGTAACCTCTACATCCTGTGTTACTGGGAGGTTACAGCTACCCATGTGACTTCATCAGATTTGCCTGGGAGGAAAAGTGCTAGATATGCTTTAATAACACGCAATGATCTCCTGGTTTTCCAGTGACCTCACAGGTTTCTTAAGGGAAAGCGTACAAGGACTTCCGCATATCACTTACACAGTCCCAGTAGAGAGCAGAAAGTCCCTTTGAAGATATTAATAGGGTAAGGTTTGCAGACTTTCAAATCAGGAGGGGAAAAAAAGCTGTCATATTGAAAGTATATTTTGTTCCCAATTTAATAAATCTAAACTGATTATTCAGGTTGTCTTTTTATAATTTATAATTTACTTACTAATGGCATCCTTCATTGTCATTAAAAATATATCCATTAAGTACCTACTATGCGCTAGCACTGTAGGTGGCACTGGAAAGAAAGCAGTAGAATATGCAATAGCTATTTTAGATTTTTCAATCCTTCTAAATCCTTCCCCCACAGAAAAATCTGCCTGCCTATGTCCATATGCAGATGGTTTAGGGTTTTGACACCCATCTCTCTGGTTCTGACCTTAAACCCAAAGCCCAGGCCCACATGTCCTTCACTAATAGAGGTGTTCATCTTGCGCTTTTCTGAGCATCAAACATTCACATAAAAAAGAAACCAAAGAGTGAACATTTTAAGAAAGTTGGATTGGCTTTATATGAGAAAAGTTATTTAAGACGTAGGGCCATCCCATAAGAGAAGGGGCTGCTCCATGAAGGGACGAGGGCCTCCTCTCTAGCAGTACTCTCCCATGTTTCAGGAAAGCTAGAGAATGCACTTTGACAAGGAGAGCCATGTCAATAGCCCTTTCTGATTCCAAGGTTCTGTTTCTTCTAGAGCCATGTCTGTTGACAGTCTCTATTCTGCCAATCAAAAAAAAAAATTCTTAAAACTCTTTCAAATACCACCAGGTGAAAAAATGCTAAAGTATGCTTCTTCTCCCTCAAATATCTTTCCCACCCTTTAGTTCCTTCATGAGTCTAGTGTCCTAGCTTCCCTCATGACTGACTTCTGCTCATATGGGCTTTATCATCAGTTGGCCCTAAATTTCACACTCAAATTATTAGTAACAACCCTTTCTATACATATCATTACCTGACTTGGGATATTCCAGTGACTCTCCATACCCTGCTGAAAGGGATCTGTATTAGTTTTCTATTGCCACCGTAACAAATTACCAAACATTTAGGAGCAAGGAAGCAACATAATTCCTTACTCACAGTTCTTGAGGTCAGAATTCCAAAATGGGCCTCACTGGGCTATCATATTAAAAGTATGTTTTGTTACCAATGTAATAAATCTAAAACTGATTATTCATGTTGTCTTTTCACAATTTCTAATTTACTTACTTTATTGCATTGTCATTAACAAAATATATCCATTGGGTTTAGTGTCTACTATGGGCTAGCCCTTTTGGTGGCACTGGGTTAGAATCAGAACTAAAATTCATGTCTCTCACCTTCCAGCCCAGTACCACACTGCCTTTCTCAGTAGAATGATGATTTAAGAAGAATCATAGTTAAAGGTATTCACAGAAGAAATAGAAATGTAAATCCAAATAACTTAAAACCAATAACCAAAAATAAATAAAATAAAAGCAGTTCTCTGCAGGGCTGTGCTGTATACCTGCTTTGATCATCAACGTTTTGTTCTGTTTTTCTAGATTTCAGAAAGGAAGATTATGAGGAGCAGTGTTAATTCACATGTAACAAACTGAAAGGAAGTGGACCTTAACAGTTGTGTTTTGAAAGTAGGTGATTGGACATAGGTCTCCGATCCTACATGTTTACATGGCTGTACGGGTTCAATTTCAGCCTTGCTATTTAAGAGCAAACATGCAAATTTTAGGAACCCTTACCCCAGGCTTTACAGGGCAGGGAGTTAAGTAATCAGTCTTTTAGAAGATTGGTAAAATGTCACCTAACTTAAAATATTTTTTTTAATTATATTTTATTGATTATGCTATTACAGTTGTCCCATTTTCCCCCCTTCATTACCCTCCACCCTGCACACCCCTCCCACCCACATTCCCCCCTTTAGTTCATGCCCATGTGTCATAAGTTCTTTAGCTTCTACATTTCCCACACTACTCTTGCCCTCCCCCTGTCTATTTTCTACCTACCATCTAT